>RJWH01001505.1:237098-364095 GCA_004363575.1 Solenodon paradoxus | reverse complement strand
TTCATTTCATTATATTCCACATGTGAGCAAAATGATCCTGTATTTCTCTTTTCCTTTCTTACTTGTTTCAACAATCCAACATTTTAAATATATTTCGTATTAATTAAGCTGTTTTCCTGAAGAAAAAAATGTTTCCTATGGATATGTTTTAACTGAATCAGTATTTAGTGTGCAATCAGGCAATTCTGTTTCATAAATAATCTTTGCTTCTCAGTGGTTGGTTTCTATGTGCCTTCTTACACTCTCCTTTTCTGCCACTAACATCAATTTCTTCAAAATCCAGCATCCAACAGTCATCCCGTTTCTCTCTCTAGTTCTTTTCCCATCCTGCTTTCATGCGTAGGAAATATAGACAAGACAGTGTGCTTAGTAATGTATGTCTCCTTTAGTTCTGCCAAGCCTTTCAGATTGTCCTCATATCCTTGCAGCTGTCTCTTCCTCACAACACCATACTCTCTCACTCTCCCTACTTCTCCTTCACCTTAAACATGTTGGCCTCACACATGCTGTTTTGTTTTGTTTTCAATAACCACCAACTTACTACTTAAACCCTGCCACTATGATACCACTCCAGAATTCCATGCAGATGGCTCTCAAAAGTCACCAGTGGACAGTGTAGCCTTTTCTCTGGTCTTACCCACTCAACTTCTCCATGTTTTCTTTGTTGGTTTCCATGACTGTCAACTGTATTGTTCTCCTTATTTTTCTTTAATCTTCTTTATGTCTCTCTTCATCTGCCTTTTCCTTCAATCTTTAGTCCTCAGTTCTCTACAGTCCCTTCTTGACAAATTCCTGTGGTGTGACTCATTGGGGCTAACTCCTTAATTCATATGTCTATCTTTAGTCTCTCTCTCTCTCTCTCTCTCTCTCTCTCTCTCTCTCTCTCTCTCTCTCTCTCTCTCTCTCTCTCTCTCTCCTCCTTTTCCACAATCTGCAAATCACTGCCACAAGCATGACTCATGGGCACTTCCCATCCAAACTGTCCAAGCCAACATTTTCTTTCTCTCACTAAGTTAGCCTTTCTCTGGCTTCCTTTCTTCTAGCGAGTACGACCATGCCGTCAGTCACCCAAACAGAAAAAATATGTTGTCATCTTTGATTCCTCCGGCTTTTGCGTTCATTATATTCTATTGGTTTTAAAAGATTATACCTCCTATATCTCTTATTACTGACCTGTTCAAAAACCTCATGGCCCTCCATTGGCTGTGGACAATGTGCCAACTCTGATCCTGTCTTTGTACATTTTCTCTCCATTGGTACCCAAGACAATGCTTCTTCCCATCATGCATACCAGCCAGACTAGACTCTGCCCTGTTCCCACATGTATGTCAAGCTCCCTGCCTCCCTGCTCTGATCCATGCCATTCCTAATTGCTCAACCTTCTCCTCCAACACACGTGAAGCTTTTCTAACCTTTCTACCCACAACTTAATGAGGCTTCTTGAGGTTTTGTGGTATTCATCATGGACTGTTCATTGACTTTGTCTGTTTGTTTCACCTCCTCAAGTGGACTCCATGTCTCAGGCATCTGTTTTCCCACAACACTGACATAGCTTGTGTGTGACTGGCCCTCATTATATCTTTGATGATGGAATTGAGTTGAGACTCAGTAGCTGCCTGAGAAGCATAACTTTCCAGGATCCTCTTTTCTTCTGAAACCAGACAAATATTCTCTCATTTTCCCATCTTAAAAATGGGTCTCTGATCTCCCCTATTGTCAGTACGTTTACCATTTGCTTCTGTCAACAGTGAGATCTTAGGGATAATGGTCATAACTACTGGACACTGCCTATGGGCTGAGCTCTGTTCTAAGAATGTACCTGTTTGAACTTCTTTAAAGTTCTCAGCAACCCTCTAAAGTTGTCACCATAATTCTTCCTTTACAGATGAGGAAACTGAGGCAGAGAGAGATGAATGGCATGCCTATTCTCAAATATTTTGGACAGAGGGAGTCAGATTCTTAGGCAGGCCTCTGATTCCAGAGCCTATGCTCCAAACACTGTGCTGTAACTAAGTGGGGATTCAAAGAGGGATGTTTTACCTTTGAGGGTCCAAATTTCAAAACCCATGGCACGTATGTGTCTTCACATGTGTGACCAGACATGTGCAGATGAGTATTTGATGGTGACTCTATGTACAGTTGAATGGGGTGGGCAGGGAGAGGCTATCTTTGCATTCTCCTAGGGCTAGTGTCTATGTATTCACTGTTTCTTCCCCAACACAAACTTCCTGAGAGAAGACAGTACCTTCCATGACTATTCTGCCACTGGACTCTAATCAGAGGTTCATCATATAATAGGTGACTTATAGTCTTAGAGAGGAATTGTATTTTCATGTATAAAGTCAGTGCCCAAACCCTGCCTCTCCTCTAAAGCGTCTGTTGTCTGCTCCCACTTCTTCCAGCCTCCTGACACACACCCACTCCCTCCAGAGCAGGTGCAGTTCAGCAGAATGTAAGCAAATCAGCTCTGAGTGTCAAAACAGGATTTTACTCAATTATTAATTTGGGAGAACCAGGAAAACAGCAAATAAAGATCCCAACAAGGTCATGCTATGAAGTATGTGAAATGCTCTCAGATCTAATATTTTATTTAGACTCTATTGTCTGAATGACTTTCTAGCTTCCCACATCCAAGCCAGAGGCCATCAGACATGACTTGGGAGGATAACTTAGCACATTAGAGACTCACTGCCAAGGCCAAGGTTGAAAGAGAGCCCACTCCCCAGAGTCAGGGAACCAGAAGCTTCAAAGCTTCTCCAAAGAGGCAAATTAGCTCAAGCGCAGGAAGCCTGAGCCCTGACTTCTAGGGAGATCAGGCTAGGGCCAGTGATTCTTCAGGAGATGGGGCCCCCAGCACAGTGATCCTTCCCCCTCTGTCCCCAGCTTCTGCCCAGGCATGGCCGGTGCACTTGAGACCTCATCCCTGCACTGCAGTTCTCACAGTCTGTAGAGCCCTCTCCTCTCTCTGATACCAGCCTGAGTCTGCTCTTTGCTCAGCATTTCAAGTACAAGGCAGAGTGGCTCTCGAGTCAGGAACTACATGGAGGCTTAGGAGACAGAACTAATCTCTCACTCCTGGAGCTCCAGCAGGGGGCTTTTCAAGGCTCCTTGGGAACCATTCACTAAAGTCTCTCGCATCAAGCAGAATCCAGATCACCTGAAGGGCGCCCAGACCACCCAGGACCCACTCAGGCAGGTCCTGGTATATTTAATGCTCTATCACAGAATCAGACGGTGTTGGGTTTGTCTGCCTCCAGGGGCTGCAGAATTGACTGGTGAGCCTATTCCAGCAATCGAAGAGGAAATCTGCTAAGGAACAGTCATCCTGAAGCAGAACACATGTGGCAGGGGTATGCTCTCCTTCCCTGCACTCCACACCTCCCTGCAACTGCAGCCCCCCACCCACTGAGCATGCACCAGCTTCCCAAGAGGCTGCAAGTTTCTCTAAGTGACACAGTCTCCCCTACTCCTCAAATTTTCTTCAAAATTAAAGGTGAGTTTAGTGAGTTTCAAAGGCAATCCAAAGCAACAGCTTCGGCTTGGTCATTGGGCAGATTCAGCGAAAACTGGTGCCTGGGCCATAGATTCAGAGATCCTGCTGGGTATCCCTTCTCTGCAGTCCCCGGCTTCTGCAAGCCCAGTGTTGGTCATAAAGCCCCCACAGCTTTATGAGACTGTGCCTCCAACCTTGGACAAATCCCCAGCAGCCAAGAGTCCTTGGGCCATTACGTACCATTGGGTGCTAGTCACTTTCTATGAGTGCTCAGCTTTACCAGGTAAGTGTCATTTTGATTCTCATTTTCACACAAGGAAATTGTGGCTTAGAGAGGAAACTCACTTGTCTAAGATCACAGCACTTTAAAAGTGGCGAAGTCCTGAGTCAAATCTGGGACACTTAACTAGAACAGGCTCTCAAGCTGCAGTCCCCACAGGGGTCGGGCACCTGGGGTGCAGTGAAATGGCACGGGTATAGGAAAGGTGATGAACTGGGGTGCAATTGTCTTATTCAAAGGAGGCAGCTGTCAACCAGGTCCCATTTATTACTCTATTAGAGGATACGAGCCTGGATAATTATGTGTGTGTGTGTGTGTGTGTGTGTGTGTGTGTATCCAATGCTGAGTAGATCTCATAACAACATCTGTGAGCAGGTTCATTCTGGTGCCCACTGTAACTCTACTCTAGAACCCAGGGTCTTAACCCCTGGGCTTTACTGTCCTGAAGTGATCAGGGAGGTTTATCTCAGTGGTTTGCAACTTTTCCTCCTGTTATTTGCAACTACTGGTCTCAGTTCTACCTCTGGAGTAAGAGGGACTCCAAAGCACCCTTCTCTGCCCTCTTCTCTAGACCAAGCTTCCCCATCCCCTTCAAGCATGCCCCTTTGGTTGGTTTCAGGACCTTTGCCACACTGACCCTACTGCTCCAGGCATGCCAGATACACTACCACTGTTCACATGACCTGAATCCACTGCTGGGACGAGCCCTGCCCGCCACGTCTGGTCAATGCCCCTCAGACAAGGTGGACTCTGCTCCATCCAGACTCATCTGAGACTCATCCAAAGTCACCTGGCGTCTCAGGTTGAGTGAAGAGTTTCTGGTCCCACTTCCCAGGGCAGGGTCTTCCAGTCTTTGTGGTGATAGTCGCCGCTGTATAGAGTGACATTCCCCAACTACCCGTCTCCTTCTATGTTCTGAACTATCACCCCAGTCCTCTGGGACTGCTCCAGGCTTAGCGCTCCCATACTTGTGCTTTCAGGCTGCACCTGCTGATCTGGCCTCAGAGGAGACACTCAGGGCGACACGATGTCTCTGAGTTATGAGTCAGACCTCCCCCTCCTCCCCAGGGCCCCTCTCTCTGTATTTGGGGTTTTTCCATGCATGGTCACACAGCCTCTAAGATTGCCCCTATTTTCTGAGTCAGTGCCCAGAGCTCACCACGTGTGGACTGAAGCCTGTGTGTCTGCAGACACCATGGGCCAGAAGCAAAGGGCAATGAGCCAAAGGTGGGAACCCCCAGGGTGAGCGCCAGAGTGCTCAGGGCTCACCCCGAACCTCCCCATCTGCTGCATGTGGGGCCTTCTTTGTCCCACCCCCACTTCCCTTGTGAAATGGAGAAATGAAAATCTAGAAAGCTGCTATGAAAACTGAGAAAAGCAGAGCCGCTTACAGTCTACTCTTGCTCGTCCTCCTGGGCCTTCCCTGGGGCCACGGGGGCCGGGTCTGAGCCCACAGCTGGGCTTCTCCCTGAGCTGTGACTCACAGATGTCACTTTTCCGCTCACATTTTCAGATGTGTCCCAGCTGGGGAGGTTTCCTGGGGGCCAAGTGATCCCTTCAAGCTGTTAGCTTTGCTACAAGGGGCTCCAGCTGGTGCAAGGTGATGAAGAACAGGCCTGGGCTCTGTCCCTTGGCTACAAGACCTGCTTGTCCTACACACACCGATTCAGGATGTGATTTGTCATCTGGGAGAGTATGGAACACCAGAGCCCTCTGGCCCTCGGACGCATTCTGGTGAAATTAGATCTCGGCTGGGCATCACCACACACTACCAGCTGCTTCCCGAGTATAGTACAGGTGGGTCCTGGCCTGCCTACAGCCCATAGGTAAGGACAGGCCATCAAGGACACTCGTGCTGCAACCAAGGGCCACAGGTTCGTGCAAGGTCAGGGCTAGGCAGGATCACAAATTTTGACATTGTTTTTGACATGATCATCTTTCCATATAAAACCTCACGGAGAACCCCTGTATTCAGACAGGTTCAAGGGTAGCTACTGGGGGAAAGTGGGGTGGAGTCAGGAGCCCATCACTCAGATCCCTCCAATCCCGCCCCCAGCGGTTCCCCAGACTCTTCTGCTAAGTCACTGGCCTGGTGCTCCAACTGCTGTGGTTAGAAAGTTACCACTCTGGTTAGCGCCTCATCATACAGAGGGGGAAACTAAGGCCCGTAGACCATGCTGGGCGTTACTCAAAGTCACGTGATGAAGATGTGTTACAAATTCAGCCAGAGGAAAGGGCTTGTAAACCAAGCTTCCAGGCCCCCAAGCCCCTGTACGAATGGGCAGTTCATTAGGTAGGAAGAGTGAGTGAGTGAATGCTCACATTAGGGTCAATTTAATTTGTTTCTGCTACTTTCCAGCCTCTTGGCCTCTGACAAGCCTCTCCATCTCAGCTGACTAAGGCTGGGCCAGATCCAGTGGGCTCTTGAGGCCTCTCCTGCTCAAACTTCAGTACCTGGAATATGACAAGGCCACACATAGCAAAGTCTCAGGTGAGCAGAGAAGGAGGGGGTCCTCACAGAAGGGCCTCCTGCTGTCCTTAGCTGTGTTAGCTGTCCTCTGGCCACAGAACTAAGGCCACTGAGAGGTGCTTTATTTTGACTCTGGGAGCAGAGAATGAAGAAAGATGAAAGGACAGAGGAAGTGAAAGAGGCCCTGGAGGGGAGGCAGCACCATAGGGCCTCCCACCTGAGACCTGGTTCTGCTCACCTCTCCTCTCACTCTCACACTGTCTCCCTTGGCTCCTCTTTCCTCACCTGGGCCCTCACCTGCTGGACAGCACCTCCTTCACTCTCCAACTTAAGGAAGCCTCACTCTGCCCTGAGGGCAGCACCCAGTCTGCAGCCCTTTCAAATGCTACAGTGCAAGGGTCGCTTACCCCCAACCCCGATCCCCAGAGCCACCGCCTGCTGCCCCTAGAAACACTCCTGCTCTGATGAGGCTCCTGAGTCTTGGCCACAGCATCAGCTACCCTTCCTCAGGTGGCATTCTGTTCACAGGCCAGAGGACTCCCTGCAGTCACTGAAAGCCATTGCAAGTGACGTCCCCTTACTCAGCATCACCCTGAAGTCCAGGCTCCTATGTGCGCCCACCCCACATCTTTGGCCTCTTTGACTCCAGCATCCTGCAACCTGACCCCACGCGGTACCCCACCCAGGGCCACGTCCTAGACATTGATGAGACCTAACTCTGGGAATCTTGAACTCAAGCATCCCACTCTCACCCCTGCTTGCATTCGCACTTCCAGAACCACCTACGTCTGGTCCTGACACTTTAATGGCAACTCCACCCAGATCCTTGCTTTCCTCCAACCTGGCAGGCTCCTCTGGTCTTCACTCCTGCCCGCAGGGAGTTCAGAGCCCTGGGTCATGGCTGTAAGTAGTCTCTTGCTCAATCTTCAACTCCAAAAATGCTCACTGTGCTGCTGCCACCACCCCGCCACCCGACGCACACCAGTGCTCACGGATCTGAATCGACATTATCCCGGCCCTCTCACTCCTTTTCCCAGGCTGCAGGGTCCTGATGGAGAGGGACACACAGTCACAGGACTGGAAGGACTGACATCCCCTGGCTCTGGACAGAGCTCACTGTGTTTGGGTCAGCACCTTTCTGTTCCCTCCCCGCATTCTGAAAGCCCCTCCTGAACTCCCTCGAGGATCCTCTCCCCCATGTCCCTGCCTCCTCCAGTATTCGTGTGGCCCCTGTCTCCCTCCTCAAATTTCTTCCACCTGAAAACAGCCCCAAACCTCAAACAACAAGAGTTTAATCGACATGCCTTTCTACTGCCAGCTATTTTCATTGTTTCCTTTACGTTCAGATTTCTTCTGAACAAGAGTGTCTTCAAGTGCTTTTCCGTGACATCATTTTCCCCTCACTCCTCAGCCCACAGAGCTCAGCTCTCCCTCACACTGTTCTGCTGATGCCGTGACAACATGTTGCCAGGGTCACCTTTGGTCTCACCTGTCTGACCCCACAGCTACCTTTGGCACCCTCATCCACCTGGGACTGCTCAGGCCTCACGCCCACACGCCACTTCTCTGCCCCTCTGGCCACGCCCCTCCAACCCCTGGGCACTTCTTCCCCTGGGGACCCTTCCATGTCCAGGATCTTCTCTCCTGCTCCCTCTGCAGGGTGACCCTCCCCACAGACTTCAGGCTTCCTTGGGGATTCACAGGCTGCTGTCCTGAGCCCCAGGCAGGAACATCTAGATGCCACCACTTCCTCAGGCAGATATTGTGGACCTCTCAGCCCCTTCCAGCTGCACAGATCATGGAGACTGTGCCCCCGCTGGCCCCCGCTGCATTGCACCCACCGGTTCACACCCAACGACTCCCCACCTCACCCGGCCCCCTCCATCCATCCTCCACAGCAGCCAGAGCCAGGGGCCTTACCAGGAAAATCTAATCATCACATCCCTCAGATTGAAAAAGCTTAAAGACTCCCTACCTCCAAAGGAGAATCCAGGGATGCACAGCGCCTGAAGAACAGACTCTGAGGCCTGATTCCTGTCCAGTCTCCATCTGCGTCTCTCCCACTTCTGGCACATTATGCTCCAGCCATCATGAATGTCAGTCATCACTTAGAGCTGCCCCGGCCTTCCCTGTTGTGTCCCTTTGTGCCTTCACAAGTGCCAGTTCCTCTTCCTAACAGCTAGCGGTCCTTCAGTGCTCAGTTCCTAGTCACTGATTCTGATTCTGGAAACCTCCCAGCACTTCCCTCTGCGCCTCCCTTCTGTGCTCCCACTGTGCTCTTCGCCCTCCTCTCTCAGGGCCTTCTGCTTCACAGTAATTGACTATTCAATAGCCAGTCTCCCCATTAGGTTTTTGGGGCCTTGAGGACTAGCACTGGGTCTTCTCTGTGTGTTCCCAGTATCTACAAGCTAATTAGTGCTCAATGATAGTTATGAATGAATGAATGGAGTTTTCTCAGTAAACTTCATAAGTCACTCCATTTCCAAAAAGATTAAACATCTATTCTCTCTGGGACTTTAACTTTTATCTGTCTTATTCATCTACAAGTCTTGGGGACACAGGGGAACCTGCATTATTCACCTGAAGCTTCTTTCCAGGGTGTGTCCTCCACCATTCCCACATAACACTTACCTGCTTCTTTCTCCTTTCAACTCATAAATGACTATTAAGGACTTGATAAGCATAGGACAAGGAATTGAGAAAAGACATTTTCTTTCAGAAAGATCTGTTCTTTCCCTCCCTTGCTGGGGTAACAGGAAATACCTGAAGATTGCAGATAAAGTACATGTAACAGTTCAACCCCAAGCCTGAAACCCAGCCTCAGCAAAAAAGGAAGTGCTGACCTGGCACCGAGGAGGGAGCCTCTGAACGACTTCCTCCAGGTGAGCTTTCGGCTGCTCTTTCAAGTTGGTGAGAGAAAATGAGGGAAAGAAAATATGAGCATGGAGTTGTGGGCATTCACAGACAAGGAATGATGTGAGCAAGCAGAATAGGAGGTGAATCGCCAGCCATGTTGAGAGGTAACCAGACATAAGGAGGTAAACCGTGATGAGGAAGCAATTTAGTGGGTAGACAGGCATTCTGAGCCTTTACCACAAAAGGCAATATAGGGCATTAAGGCAAAAGGAAGGTGCTAGGATCAAGGGCCTTTCAGGTGTGAGCAAAGCCCCTGGTGAGGCACTTGGGAGTTGGAAGTGGAAAGGAAAGGATCAAACTCAAAAAATTTATTGTAATGCCAAACAGCCAGAGAAGGCTAGAGAAGCAGTGGTTGGGTCCCATCCCTCTGCTTGGCTCAGAGTCCCATCCTGTGAATGCCTAGCCCGCCCAAGGCCCACCAGGCTGTCGGCTCTGTGCTGCCATCTGGTGACGGCATGGAAGGCCAGTTTGCGTGGTTCTGGGTCTTGGTGTAGGATGTACCGCCAGGAATGGTGCTGCCAGTGGATGCTGGAGTTTGCTGGAGGGGAAGTAGGGAGAGCTAGAGCTGGTGACACTGGGATTCTCAGATCCTTATTCTTTCTAGAAGATGAAATTTCCTTGCACTTTCTGTTGTCTATTTTTGACCTTAAACAAGATCTGAAACAGAGTTAAGTACTTCATATCTGTTGTCTTCTTAATAATAAATGAATTCATAATCATTAAATGCCTATCATGCACCAGATGCTTCTATGTTCTATCTAAATTATTCCTCATAACATAGAATTTTTAAACGAACAGGGAAGCCGTGAGCAATCCATTGAGTCACTTGATAATATTTACTGAGCACCTACTAGACTTTGCTAGGCTCTGGGGACATGGAAGTGAATGTCACCATAGGCTCTGTCTCCTTGGAGATAATAGCCTTCAGGAAGAAAATGACATTATGCTAATAATACCATAACAATGAATTGGTTTTAAATGTGATTAGTATCCTAAAAGAGAGAAAAAAGTACAGGGTACTTGCAGATGTTCGCTTACTTTTGAGTTTATTTATTAAAATACACACACTTATTCCTGCCTGACTTACCTCCCAGCGCATCACACATATGTCTCTCCTTTTCTCTTTTCCTTTCTTCTTCAGCTTTTACTTCCCTTCCTTCGATTCTAACTCCTCATGGAATCCAGTCTATTTTCTCTCTTCCCAGTTAATTGCTCTGCCAATGTTATTTCTTTTGGTCATTATCATCATTTGTTGAATGCATGCATGTGTTCATGAGTGAATGAATCTCTGGACACATTTATGTCACAAACGTGTCACTCATCCTCCGTGGGCCAGGCACTCAGGTGCTTCAGAAGGCATGGTTCTTGCTCTCAGGTTTCTCAGTCTAGTGAAAGAATGGTAACAACCAACGAAACACTGAACAGACACAGAGAAAGGAGAGAGTAACTGTGCTGAGGACTAGGCACCTTAACAAGTCACTTCTCAGGGTGATCTGCAAATGTTATAGCATCTGGAAAATTCCAGCCAAACACAAATCCTTAGATCTTTGATAAATGCCCTTCAATGGCACGTCCATTAAATGTGTCAGAGGCCTGCACGTCCTTGTTCATTTAACTTCCTGCTTTATTGCAGCCTTTTCAATGTCAATAATGAAAATACATTTATAAAGCCAGCGGTTCCAAAACTTGACTGCCTATTGGGATCATCTGGAATCTTTGAAAAAAATCACTGATGTCAGGTTTTCATCCCCAACATTCTGATTTAATTGATCTGAAATGTGACCTGGGCACCAAAAATTTTAAAAGCTCTCCCAGGAGACCCTACTGTGCAGCCAAATGTGGGAGGCACTCTGGATTCCCCTGGATCTTGGCCTGGGAGAGGAATGGAATCACATGTGAGACTGGGGGCAGCAGGTTAGGTCCTGCAGGCAGGGGTCTGCTCCTGGGCTCGAAGGGCAAGGCCGTGACTCCCTGAGAAATGGGCTCTGATGCAAAAAGTCAAGCAACGACATTGTGATTGTGAAGTTGTGTCCGCTAAGTCAATAATCAGCTATCACACACTTTGAGCACAAGTCAATCTCTCTGCTCTTGAGTTTAGATGAGTCTAAAATGTACAAATGAATCTTGTTTGACTGGAGAGAAGATAGGAAAGTCCAGAGCACCACAGGGGCACTGCAGTGAGGTGTCTAACCAGGCCTTTGGTGTCCTTTCAATTCATTCCCTCTTGTCCAGTCTTCTACAGAGAGAATTGACCAACACAAAAGTGTGGGACACCTATCATTGGCAGACACCAACTATCAGGTGCTCAGTGAGGCCTCTGAAGGCAGCAGACAGATGAAACAGAGGGATCCCTGCTCTCTGGGAGTTTGCAGAGTTGGGCAAATGGAGCCTTTCACTTTCATTCTTCTCATGAAAAACAGCTTGGTGAGAAGCCTATCATGGAGTAGACACCAGTGTTATATGAATATGGAAGATGAATATGGAAGATGACAGTCAGTTCTTCTTAGACATACTTCTTGGAGTCCTCACAGCAAATCTTAAAAAATGGGTGAGATTTCAGAGGGTGAGCATGGAAGAAAGGGAATGAATTTACTCCTCATCTATTTTGCTGGACTATGTCATTCTTCTATCTTTTAGAAGTCCATGGATCCAAACTGAGATGCCAACTCTGCAATAGAGCATGTCCAACATGGAGGTCAAAGTTGAGCATTCTTTCTTGGCCTTTGCATGACACATGTCCACAAATGCTCCTGTCTGCATAATGCCTTCCCCATCAGAGCACACGTGCAATCTGTGATCAACTGGAAGAACCCCAGTTAAAAGCACCACCATCTCCAAAGAGTAGGTTTCATTGGTTAAGGAACTTGGGACTTGGCAATGAATTTCTCATCTCATTTCTATCATCCATAGCTCATTGAATTCAAGAAAAGGAGAAGCTCGGCATTGCCCAAGAGCAGTCCCTCGAAATATAAATGTTTGTCTTGACTCAGTGTACTACTTTCAATACTCTTCCTTATCTCTGTCCTTGCTACTTCACTTCCGGTGCCTGCTGAGGAGTTTCTACCTCTCTCACTTCTTCCCAACCAGGCCTGGCACTCACTTTTTCTGTAATTAAATTAGTCTTTAGATGTCTCTACTTTGAGTTTGCCTTGCTTTGCTTTATTTTGTTTGCATCCCTACTCTGTTTCTTCAGACAATAAACACATTGAGCATCTTCTCTGCCAGGTTCAATCACAGGCACACACAGAGACACCCAGTCACTCATCCTGATCCTTCAGTCCTTCTGCTCTGATGAGATGAGGACAGACAAGGCAGGTAGAGCTCCCCTGGCATCGCTGGCAGGGTGGCGTCGGTACAAGCGGGAGACTTGGGTGGTTAGGACCTCCTGTTTCCAGGAGGGCGACATCAGCATAGACAGTGGAGGGGGATGTGGGGCTGCAGGACTCCGCTACGGGCCCTTCACTGAATGCATTCTGCGCGCCAAGCAGGATGCTGTGTGTTTCCTTTCCAGTGTCTCGTCTAATCCTTTACAGCTCCGTGAAGGATGCAATGAAAAGAGATGTAATTTATAGAGTTGTTAAGATGCATGGCGATTAAATTAAAGCTTTTGTGGCTGCTGTAGCTTTCCAAAATCACAGAACCGGGAAGTTCCTGGGTGGTGCAGACTAGGCTAGGCTGTGTGATCCCAGCACTGAAGTCTGGGTCATTGCACAATCTCTGACTTCTGTTCCCTTTGTGTGAGGTCGGGGAGACAATTCGCTGACATGACTGGAGGAAAGGTGAAATGAAATGCAATGAAGTACCTACTGCAGTGCCAAGTACACTAGATGGCTGATCACCAGTGATTATTATCACCAGCATTGCCATCAATATCCTTATTACATTCTTTCTATGATTAAAGCCTCCCAGGGGAAGCAGAGACAGGATGTGAGCATTCCAGGCAGGAGATGGACAAATACTGAGGATCCAGAGCACCTGGCATTCTTAGATACTCGGGAAGAGCCAGGTTTGGCCAGAACCTGAGGCCCAGGTGGAGCTGAGAGTTGAACTAAAGCTGGGAAACTGAGACCCTGAATGTAGGCTTCAGAGTTTGCACTTGACCCTGTGAACTGTGGGAATGACATTTCAAAGCAGCCGTGTGGATGTGTTTTAACATCCACTAATGGATGTTAAAGGATAGTTTTTTGTAGTTGTTTTGAATGATATTAGTTCATATAGAACAAAAATTAAAATAATAAAGATATACATTGAGATGTCTCCTTCTCACTCTATCTGAGCCTTCCACTTTATAGCCCTGTAGGTAAGAGCTGAGATCGTTTCTAACCCCCAGAGCTGTCCAGAAGTAAGATGATCAAAAGGGCTTGACTGCCAGTCCAGGAAACTGCGGTCCATTTGACTTCTCCTTCCTCCTGCATCTTGAAGACTTCATCACTGAGCCTCCACAATGCTTCCCACACACTCTCCCTGAAGAAACACTAGCGACGCGGCCTGCCTTCAGTCACCTCCCCATCAGGCTACCCAGAGTAACATGCTCTGATGTTTTATGAGCGGAGAATAGTTCTGCACTGCAAAGCCTCAATCATTAGAATAGAATGGTGGTCTTGGAATCTGAAAAAACAGACCAACAGATTAGAAAGCCCAGAAATAGCCTGAGTACATGTATGCATTTCTATATAACAAAAGTGACATCTTGTAACAACGGAGGTAGGGGTTAATTTTTTAAAATGTTATTGAAGGAACACTGCGTTGAAACATTGATGCATGCGAGGCATGCACCTTACAAACCAGCCTGTGTCACATGCGGTCCGAGTCCATCTGCACAGTGTAATGACCCCTCTTGCCCAGTGTTTCTACCTCCCCAGCCCCCTTTGGTAACTACTAATTTGGTCCTATAGACTAAAAGTCTATTTTTGTTTAATTTGCCTCATTTGTTTATTTGGTTTCTCTGCATATCACACCTGAGTGAAATCATGCAATATCTGCTGTTCTTTTTCTGACTTATCTTACTAAGCATCATTCCCTCTATATCTATCCCTGTTATTGCAAATGACATAATTTCATCTTTTTAAATAGCTGAGTAGTATTAATTGTATGTATATGTATGTGTATATATGTGTACGTATATATATTCAACTTCTTTATCCACTTATCTGTCAGTGGTCACTTAGGTTGTTTTAGCTCTTGGCTATTGTAAATAATGCTGCAATAAACATGGGGAGGGCATATATCCCTTCAGATTAGTGTTTTTATATTTTTTTAGAAATATCCAGAAGAGAGACAGTGATATTTATATTTTCGCTTTTTATGTTTCCCATTATAGACATAACGCAGATTACTGAAAATGTAGAAATAAAGAAAAAATTCACTCTTATTAGAATTTCCAGTACAACCATTTTTTTCTTTCATAATTCAGTATATTTTTTCGACATGCAGTAAATCATTATCACTATACCTCTTTCACAGCTTTAGCAAAGTACAGCGAACACAGTATAAGGTAAACTCGTTTTAAGTCTATGGCCCAGTGACATTTTAGTAAATGAGAAGGTTATACAACCATCACACCAAATGAAACTAACCAGGTACACTTGTTTTGCGTGTGTCTGGCTTCTTCCACTTAGCATCATGTTTTGAGGTTCACCTGCGTTGTAACATGGATCAGTAGCTCATTCTTTTACGTTGCTGAATAGTATTCCATTGTATGGCTGGATCACCTTTTCTTTACTCATAGTCGGTGGACCTTTATCCAAAATGTCCACGTACGTGTGAGTGAATTTCTGGACTCTCTTTATGATCCACTTCTGGGCCACCTTGATATTAAAACCACACTACTTTTATTTCTGCAGCTTAATAATGAACTTTGACATCAGGGAACGTTAGCCTTCTAATTTTGTTCTTTCTCCAAGCTATTCTGATCATTCTAGATCCTTTGCATCATCATTTGAATAGATTTATCAATTTCTATTTAAATATATGCTGGGGTTTAGACTGAGATTGTATTAAATGCATAGATTAACTTGGCAAGAAGTTGAGGCAGCCAGGGCTCAAATGACCTGTAAAAATTGTAAAAATTGTAAAAATTTACAACTGTTTGGCAAGTTTCAGTTTCTGCTGGTATATGGAGAATCTTGTCCACCTTTTCCAAGGCTCCTTGCTCAGATTTTATCTTCCCCCAAACTGCACAAGGACTAGTCAGTCTATAGAAACTCAACTTTGACTATTTCTCACTCAGATGCCCTTGGGGGTTCGAGCCTTCTTGTGGTCAGGACTTTCTAATCTGCCCACCTCCTGACTAGAAGAGGAAGGAACGTATATGGAATACCCTGTATTTGCAGCATTTTCTCAGCTGTTCTTGGAACACAGGAGAAAGGTTATTGCCTGAGGATGACTGACAGCTTGACATCCCTCACCCCACCAACAGTGTCTGGCTGATTGGATCGCGCAGATTCAAAAACCCCAGACTCCCAGACCCTAGCGTTAGACTTACCATAATTTTTAGATTTGAAACTGGAACCAGTTGGAGCATCATCAAGCATGGTTGGGGGCGGGGCAGTGGCCCAGACACAGGAGGGAGGGGATAACACCCCCACTTGGGAAGGCTGCACCCGTCTGACAATTTGGAATTAGTTTGCTGGGGAAGAGGGTGCTTGCCCAAATTAACTAGAGCAAACCGAGTGAAACAGGACTAAACTTTCAGACTTGGCGGGACACCAGGACAATATTTCTAAACCTGACCCGTGATAACCAACCCGGCGTGAGAGCCTGGAGTCCTGTCCTTCACACTGCTGCCCTCATGCACCATAGGCATAAGCTTTATTAAGCTTTGAACTCTAAGGAGCAGCTTGACTTCTAAGTCATTGCTATTACTGGGAGTTCGAGGGCCCACAAAGTAACTTCCTAACAACAACAAGTCTGCCAGCCTTAGAATGCAGCGTACGGCTCCATTTCTTTAGAGCTTTGATTTCTGCTTATAATGTTGTGTAGTTTTCAATACACGTGTTTTTCAGAATTTTTGTCTTGTTTGTCCTTAAGTATTTCATCTTTTACTGCTATTATAAATGATGTGTTTTATTTCAGGTCCCAGCCAGCCAGAGATACGTGGCGAGCTTATCTGGTGCCTCTGTGGCTATCTTCTTCCAGACTTTCCTATTAAATTTCTGTCCACGCTGCTGGTCCACGGCCCTGCCCAAGCGGTACTAAAATATCCTAAGTGCAGGGCCGGGGGAAGCTTTTTTATTGCTTTATCTCCAGTTTTCTACTGAAAACGCCGTTGAACCTGAACTTTGGCTGCCTCCTCCAGCAGGACAGCTGCCAGATTTCACAGGCTCTGGAGGCTGCCCTGCCCCCATGGGGGGAGCAGCCCTGAGCAAGATCACAGACTCCACGATTCTTACCAGACGTTCAAGTTTTTCATGAATAAACATTTCTCCATGTGTTATGTGGATCTGATCCATTTCCAGAGCCCTGAAATGCTTGTTTTTGACAATTCTGTCTCATTTAACATTATTTGGGGGTGAGAGAATTTGCTAATCTCTTCACTCTGCCATAACTGGAAAGCCTCCTCGTTTTTATTGTTTTCAAAGGCATTGTCATCAAGCTGTACGTATGATGCTATGTTCCAGGGGCACCTGTATTTTATTAGGCTAAAGCATCACGCTGTCTGGGAGGACAATGGCTCGAATCAGCCCATTAGTCCATTTTGTAAGAAAGGAAGCTTGTAAAACAGTCACTAATGAGTCCTTATCCACCTGGCGTAGAGCAGCTTTCTGGAAGTGCAGCTCTGAGATTCCAGCCGCAGAAGTGAGGTTACCGAGAGGAAGTGGGTGGGGTGGGAGCAGAGGGTAGTGAGGGTGGATGGACAGCGTGGAAAAGTGTTAGAACTTTGGCGGTGGGATGTATCACACAGTTGGAAGCGTGTGAACCTGTGCCCCTGAAACGCATGCGCAGTGTTGGGGCGCCCTGGGGGCCTGGTGGTTGAGTCCACCAGAGGCAGCCCCCACACACCCCAGGGTCCCTGCTTCAAGACCTGAGGCTGGGGAAACGACCAATAAAATAAATAAAATGTGTCTTCCTCCTCTCTCTTCCTGCCCACCTACTTGCCTTCATTTCTGCCTGTACCTTTCCCTTAAAAAGATAAAATAAAAGAATGATGTCTGAGTTCTGTCCCAAACCTTCCGAATCAGAACTTTGGAGGGGAGGCAATTCTGCTTTAAAAATAATTTAAAAGCATAGTATTGCAAACCAATGTTACCACAATTTACAAAAGAAGTGAGGCTTTGCACGACAGAAGAAGTCAACTGACAACATCGGTGTCCACACCGAGTCCGCAGAGACTGCGTGTCCAAGGGGCGATTGTGAGGCATTTCAGTAACTGTCAAATTCCAATGCCTTTGAGGAAAAGTCCCACCTTTCCCCAAGCGAGGCCGCCCGGTTAAAACGGGCTGCTGACTAACTTCACCTGGAACTGGATTCGGACACTCCAGTGAGGCCGCCCACAGCCCCAAGGGGCGGCCGGAGTTGTGTGGACCCTTGTGAAAGTTTACGGGGTCCCGCAGACACAGCCATCTTTACACAAGGAAAGCAGCGGTTTTGCAGACTAACTGACCCCACCTGAGGGGCACCTGGTTGAGCAAAGAAGATATTTAAAAGAGCTGTCAGCAGGAGGCGCCAATGAGCAGGGGCTGCCTGGAAGCTGGAGCACCCGGGAGACCCTCGAATGCTACTCCCCCATCCTTGCGCTCCGCCTCGACATCCTCCTCACCCCAGGACCTCCCTGGCAGGAGCAGCAGTCCACCACCCCGCCCAGGCCTGCCCCCGGTCCTCATCAGGCAAGGGACCCGTTTTAGCAGCACAGCATTTGGCAGTAGAGAAGGAAGGCAAGACCGTGGGTGACCACACAGGGGTGGAAGGGAGCAGAGTTTGCTCACAAGCATGCAAACATTCCATCCATCACAGTGGCCAACCCACAACATGACACCTGGACGGACCTGGGTGTGGAGCAGCAAGTCCCCAGCACCGTGGGGGCTAGATGTGCCCAGAACACAAAAAACTGGCCTCGAGACATGTCCCGCACTGAGGGACGGCAGAGCTGACCTGAACAGAAGTCACCAGAGGAAAGGGGTCATCTAGGGGCGGCACAGGTTGTGTGAGGATGGGGGACTCTGGACGCTAGAGACGTCACACTTGACCCAGAGGCCGAGAAGTCTGAGAGGAGCCTCAAGTACCTGAGGCCCCTTCCTCTCCATCTCCTGTCTCTGTCCCTCTCTGTGTGTGTCTGTCTCTGTCTCTCTTGCCTGTGTCTGTCTCTCTGTCCATCTCTCACCTGTCTGTCTCTCCCTCTCTGTCTCTGTCTCTCCCTCTGTCTCTCTGTCTCTCACCTGTCTCGGTCTCTCCCTCTGTCGTTAAGCCAGTCTGCTCTCCGGGAGTTCTCACAGTGCCCTGAGCGGGTCCCAGCACAAGTTAGTCCAGAGAGCCTGGGAAAGCTGCTCCTGGAGGGTGGCAAGGTGGGCATGGGGGTTTGTCAGGAAGCAGGTATGTAACTGAACCGCACTTAAAGCTCCCCTTTTGGGGTTCTGTATTTGAGGACTGGGGCGTAGAAGGGAGGGCTGTTCCCAGCCACGTGGCTTCAGGTGACTGGAGATGCTGGGATTTAGAGCTTAACTAATGGGGGGGAGAGGGGGGTCCGGGGCGGGGGACATTTTAATTCTCAGAATTCCACCTGTCCTTCTGCAAAAAAAAAAAAAGAGAGAGAGAGAGAGAGCCCTTGGGTTGGCGGACATGCAGTGCGCCAGTGCGATTCAGAAACCGTGGTCTGGGCAGGTCCACCGTCCTCCTCTCCCTCCCACGCTCTCCTGCGGGAGGGCGGCTCCAGCCTTCCTGCTCGCGGACGCCGCAGCCGGTGCCGCAGTGAGCCGCCGCCGCCTTCGCGTGGGGCGCCCTCTGGTGGTCTTTGGGCAAAGCTGACTTCTGTAGGTCCATCCTCAGAGATTTCAGACACAAGGCGGATTAGGTCAGGCTCTATTATTGCATACTAGTTATAAAGTGCATCTTATGTGTGCAGGGTCAGAACGGTTCCTATCTCTCATTCATTCCATTTCCTCTAATATGTGCCAGGCGTCTCCTAGGAAGTAATGTGCAAGCAGAGACCCCATAAGGGAGGAAGCAAGCCATGAAAATGTTTGGGAGAAGAGTGGTCAGGGTGTGGGGACAGCCAGGGCACAGGCCCTGCCGCATGGATGTGCTTGCCAGGTTTGAGGACCAGCAAGGAGGCAGCTGGCCGGGTCCAGCGGATATGGGAGGTGGTTGGAAATGAGGTCAGAAAGTTACCCAGAGCACAGATGGCGCCCAGCCCTCCAGGCCACCAGACTGCGGGGTTAGTTCTAAGTGTGGTGACCAAGCATTAGACTGTGCGTGACACAACCTGGTTTGGTGTTTTTAATCACTGTGGTTCTGGATGGAACACAGAAACCTGTTGGGAACCCCAGTTGGTGGTGAGAGCGTCCGGTTGCTCATGGAAAGGGGCTAGGGCGTCAGACTACGTGCTGAAGGTGGAATCAATGATGGAGCATATAGAATGTTTTCAGGGATTTGAGCCTGAGGAACTGAGTGATCTGGGAGAGGGTCAGGTTTGGGGGCCTGGGAAATGAGAATCCCTTCTGGATGTACCAAGTTTGAGCTGAATAATGTGTTAGGTCCTGCTGAGGAGGCTCTCCATTCTATATACCTCTCCTTTTGTTTCTCTCCAGCCCCCCTGGGTCTCTTTGTCATGGAAGGGGCCACATTGTCCCACCAGAAAGCCTACCCAAGGCAATATTTCAAGGAGGAAGGACAGAGAGCGACTGTGGTCTCCTAGGGCCGCACCTCAGTTGAGCAGCAAAGCCAGAGAGGACCCTGGTCTTCTGGGTTCCTGAGACCCTCCAGAGAAGAATTAGAAGAGAAACCATCTTCTTTCACAGGTGGGTGCTCCTCGTGGTAGCTGGAGAACCCTACTGTGGAAATGTGGGGGACTGTGCACCCCATCAGGCCCTACCTTCCAAGGCTGAGTCCTATGTCTCCACCCCCACTGCCACCCAGCACAGCGAGCCAGGCTCCGGGGAAGCTTAGTGCCCATCACCCAGCACCTGCAGGTCTAGCTCCCCTGGTCTGTGAGCTCCAGGAGTGGCCACCATGACTCCTTGTGGGCACAGAGCTGGGCACTGCCTTCCCTTGTCCGCTGTTCGCTCTGGTCTTTCCACCTCACAAATGCTGCTCAAACCTCCCACCTCCCCCTCTCTGAGGCCCACATCCTGATCATGGGTCTCATCTCTAGCCTGGAGTCCATGCTTCCAAACAGAGAAATGGAAAGGACAAGGTTACTGAGAATACACTCAAATGAGACTTTGTCAGGTTTTCAAGAGGTCTTATTTTTAGCCCTACAGATGCCACTGATAAATTATTTCTTTCTGCTGAAATAGAAGTCCTGGCCCCCACGTAGTACAAACACTGACTGAGCAGGGACCTGGGAATAGGGTGCCCTGCCGTGTCCTCTGTGGGAAGGGGAGGGCGGCCACGAGACTCAGGCATAGAAAAGCCTGCCAGTGGAGGAGGGCAGCCAGCAGGCCCTGGCCTAGAGGCCATTGTCTGCAACGCCTCTCTCAGGGCTCCCTGCCCTCAACATGATGCCCCTCCATGATGACACTCAACTCCCCCACCCCCAAGCCCAGGCTCTCCTTTGACAACACATCAGCATTACCTTGTTGACAATGGCATCATCATCATGTGCAGCAACTCCACAAACGCCGCTACCCCAACTGCCCCACGTGAGTGCCAAACGCCAGTACATCCCTGAGTGTACACACACACCACGCACAGCCACGCTCTCTCCCTCTCTCGTGTCCCTGACCACTGAGTCCTGTCGGCTCCCCTGTGACAGTTCCCTATTGACCTTCTCTCTTTATCATCATCATCTTGCCTCCCTCCCTCCCTTGTCATCATCACTCACCAGAAGCACCTCCTCTTCACCAGTGTCCTGCCTCTGTTCACAGATCACCCATCACACCATGTTTCACTGCCACTCTCATTGCATTCCCGCGTTATCTTCCTACACCTATGCTGGACCCCATTGCTCTCCTCCAGAAGACCCTCAGTGGCTCTCCATTCTCTGCAGGACAGAATGAATAAACACCCCCAGCATGACACCGATGGTCTTTCCCAGTCCCCCCACTGCCTTCCCTTCTCTTGACAGTGTCCTGCTCACTCTGACTGTTTGACCCATGCAAACACCTGGAACAGGTGAGACTGTCTGTGCTCTGTCCCCTCATCCTGGAATTCACCCATCCATTAGGCACGTAGTTCACAAATGGGCATTGAGTAAGTGTTCCAGGTATTGGGGATACAGAAGAGAGCAAAGCCGTCAAAATCCTTCCTCATGGAGTTTGCGCTCTAGTCATGGGGGAACAAAACAACAAATTAGGTAAATTGGCAGGCAGAGAGAAATGCGCTGGAGACAAATACAGCAGGATGGGGTGCAAGGCAAAGAGGGTGCTGGTTGAGATGGGATGTTCCCAAGAGCCTCTCTGCAGGGGTGCATGGATGGATGAAATGGGGGCTGCCGCAGATTCCCCATGCAAAAACCCAGGCCTTGGCTTCAGCACACCTTTTGAACATTCTCCTTAAAGACACCTCTCAAATGTCCTTTTCTTAAGCACTTTGCACTGTATTCTTTAAGTTAATTCATTCTGTCTCGGGTTAGAGTCAATTGCTAATAACTCAGGTCCCCGCTGTGTCCCCGATTACAGGCAAGAGTCGACTTACTCAACTGCTATTTGTTGGACACCTCCTCTGCACACCTTTGGGTGTTCCCCTTGGCACTTGGTGTGCACTAGTCCCACACACCAGCTCTAGGTTCCATGTGGCCACTTGCACCTGGTTACTGGCTGCATGGTGGCTAGTAAGCCACCCTCACTAAGTGTCGGTGTCTGTTTTTGCAGAATAGAGATGGAAATTGTTCTAGCCTCTCTAATACCTTATCACAGAAACCTGCAGAGGAGAGTTTCAGACCCTGGTTCTCAGGTTTCATGGTGTGTTTCTGAGGAAGATGCGCCTTTGTTGCTATCTAACTCTAGGAAGAACTTTGGGATCATCCAGAGTGACCTCTAGAAGAGGACAGAAGTAGTGTGCACAAATTGTGAAGTCTTCCAGCCCCTCCCATTGCTGCCCTGTGGAACCCCACCCCCACCCCAGTGCTGAGTACAGCCTTGACCTTGACCATGACCACATGAATGGGGGGAAGGAGCCAGAGACGGTTGGCAATGACTTTCTTAGCCCCTTATCATTCCAGAAAGGGTGACTTTGAGGGAGGCTGCAGACACCCCTGCCTTTCAAATCCATACCCAGGGAGGCGTGGGGATCTGTAGATTAGGGCTTAACCCTGCAGCTTCTATGGAACAGAGTTCAGAAAAAAGAGAAAGTCCTCAGGCGCGTGTAGGATCCTTTTAGAACAGCTGTGCCTCAGCCCAGAGTCCATGGGGAGCCTTACACTTCATCCACAATACAGGAAGAAACGCAGAGCTGTCTCTCCGTGGGCTGAGTACACACACCCCATCCGGTTTCTGCTTCCCGAGGACTCCCTGCACTCTCCCATGTCACCACTGGGTGGCACTGTTGGATGATCCTGGAGTTGCTGGTGAAAAGCCAGTGTCCTAGGACTCTGGACTGGGAGCCTGGAGAGCAGGGAACCCATTGTTCACAACTCCCTGTCTTGTCATCTAGAGATTCCCCCTGCTTCTGGGCTTTTGTCCATCGCTACATGGTCATCCCTTCATTTTTCCAGGGGACTTTTGGCTCTGCAACCAGGAAATTTGCCAAGATGTCTGTCTCCTCTTGCATCCTCTACCTTCCCCCTCCCCTCCTTCAAGGACTGGCCAGAGAGGCTGTGTTACCCAGGGCCCCAGATCTGGGCTCCCTGAACAAGATCCTGCAGCCTCTTCAGACCAGGACTCATTCCTTTCAGCAAGCCCATGCTTGTTACCTAATGCTTCTCAATCCCATCTTCATTTATCTAATTCTACTTCCTTAACATTCCTGGAAAGGCCAGCTGGTGTGTGGCAGCTGGGCCCCTGCCCTGTCCTTTGAGATCTCCTTTGGGTCCCTTAGCCCATCAGATGTCCTAGAGAATTTGTCACTTCACGGACACCCCCTCCCCACCCTGCCACCAGGCCCCTCTGGCTGCAGTTTTTCCCACCCCCTCTCTGCAGGGCTCGGAACAGAAGACTGTCCGGAGTCCCCTTGTGATCACCCTTCTTGCACTCAGAGAACAAATTAAATGTTCTGAGCATCATGTTGGCGCTGTTCTGAATTTTTTTCAGGACTCATTTTTAGAGTGAGTTGGCATTTCCAAAATTCCTTCCTTTATTTTTTCCTTCCTTCCTTTTGAGGTGTGATAGGGGAACCGCCTACTTGGGGATCAAAGCGGTCTGGGCTCAAATCCCAGCTCTGTCACTTACTAGAGTCGTGTGACCTTTAGCAGGCTGCATAGTCTCTCTGAGTTTCAGGGTCCTTTCAGTAAAATAGTTACCACAGGTTCACTTAGACACCTAGAGGAGACAAAATGAGATATGTCTTAGTCAGGGAACAACTGAAAAACTAGTCCTAGAACAAGAAGTCTTCCCATTTTACAGGTCAAGCAGATGAGGCCCCAGGAGGATAATGCCTTTCCCAAGGTCACAGGCCTCAAGATGACCCAGCTGAGTGGCAGAGCTGGGGCTGGAAATGCCAGGCCGATGGTCTTTCCATGATATTGAGTTATTTGTCATTTGCTTTGCTCCTTCTCCTTTGACCAAAGGCAGGAAAGAGGACAGAAGGACACGGGGACTACAGCAGCGATCAGGTTCAAGTAAAACAGCCACAGGACGTGGACACCAACGAGTTGTGTGAACTAGGCTGCATTCATGGGGCAAACACAAGGAGAGTCCCCCCACCTGCCCACCGCCCAGGATGGTTGGACCACACCTGGGTTAGAGTGTTACCTCCAGGGACCTCGGTGTGAAGCACACTTAAAAGCGGGAGTCATGTCAGAGAATAGAGGCGTGTCAGCCTCAAGTCATGGCATGTGAGCAAGAGTCGAGGGCCTGGGATGATGGCATTGAAGAAGAGAAGCCTTGATGACCTGTGCCAGGGGCAGAGCTGTGCTTTACAGCTACCAGTGGAATGAAGGTCGTTGAGGGAAGGCACCAGGATGGATGTTTCCAGCTGAGGGAAGGCACCAGGATGGATGTTTCCAGATCACCATGAGGTAATCACAAAGTAACCTCTGTCCAAAGATGGAATGGCCCATGGTGGGAGGTATAAGCACCAGTCCCTGAAGGCATGAAGGCAGAAACTGGAGGCACGTCTGTCAGAGAGTCCTTCTAGGGTTGAAAGCAGAGCGACAAGTGGACAAGATCCACCCCAGCCTAGATGGTGCCCGGATGGATGCTCGAGCAATACACGCAGCATACAGGATGGTGGAGAGTGTGAATCCTGGAGGCTGAGTCCAACCCCTGGCTCTTGCCAGGACTAGAGGCATGACTTTGGGCAAATTACCTAACCTCTCTGTGTACTAGAGGGGTCCACCTGCTTCTGGGGACCCGTGCTCCCCCTCTGTTGTCCTCTGATGGCAGGGCTGCTTAGGTGTTTTCTTCCCTGTCCCCGGCTGGGGTAAGACAAAACCTCCTTCTTGATCATTCTTTGCCTATTAGGTAAGAGTCAGGCACCCCTGGGTGGCCCTGGAGCAACTCAGGGTTACAGAGCAGGGTTCTTCCAGAGAGAGCAAGTCTGGTCCTGAAAGGCAGGGGGATGGGAAGCCCTGGGAGCCACAGAGTCCGCACATCTACCCAAGCCGCTGGGGCAGCTGCTCTCTGACCAGCCTGGACCAAAAACCAAATGCAGCAGAAGAGACATGTTCCTGCCCTCACGATGCTCCTTGCCTAGAAGAAGCTGGAGTTCAGAGACCTACCCATAGGGTTCAATGTGAGGGTGTGTCCCCGTTAGCAGACAGATGTAAATTAGTGGGTAGAGACCAGAGGGAGGGTCCAGAAAAGTTTCCAGAGGATGTGACATGTGTTGATTGTGTCACTCGGAAGCTGCTAGAGCCAAAGCAGGAAGACATGGAACCATGTGGTAGCTCATGTTTCTTGAGTCTTCCCTGTAGGTGAGGCGCTGAGATAAACACCTATGTTCTCTGTCTCTCAGAGCAAGCGTTAGGCATGATTATTCCCATTTTACAGATTGCAGGCTGAGATTCAGAGGAAGGACCACCTGAGGGCATGTGCAAAGTCAGTAGCAGAACCAGGACTCAACCCCAGGCCTATCCGACTTCAGATCTTAACCCAATCTGTCAGCTTTAAACCAGCTACAGCTCTCGCAACAGCTTTGATTGGGGCCAGTGTAGATCTACATGATGGGGGACAGAGGGGAACGCCACCTCACAAAGAACCTAGCTTGTCCTTTAGGAGATATAGGAGCTGATGAGGGGTGAAGAGGTGAGTGCACAATGGGATGTGCACTTTAGGGGATCGCTATGGTAACCAGGGTGGGAGAATGAGAAGAGCTCTTCTGGAGGTGGGGATCCTGGAAAGGTTGCAAGGGCCCAGCCCGTGCCCACTGGCGGCTAAAACCAGGGTCGCAGGGAAGAGAGAGGGAATCGGAGAGAAGCCAACAGACGCCAAGGCTCAGCGACTGTCTGGTTGTGAAGGATGTCAGGGAGAGGGAACTGACATGGACTCCAGGTTTCTGGCTTTGGCAAACTGGGTGAAAAGTGTTCTCTCCCAACAAGGGGAATGTGAGGGAGAAGGAGGCTGTGGTGGTAGTGAGGAGAGGCTGAGATGCTAGCAGCTGCCACTTAATGTTTGCTGCTGGGTGGGCACTTCCTGCATTCCAGCCACACAATAAACATGCACAGGTGAGAAACTGAGTCATGGAGCTACAATGCGGCAGCTGCCAGCACCAGCAGCTACACTTCAGCCATAGGGTTTCTCTGCCTTTGGGTTTCACTAGCAGAAGCCTGGGAGACAATTTGTATAGTACCTGACACAGAACAAAGGCTCCAAAAGTGGGGGAGGGTCTGCCTCCTTTAGCCATTCCTTACCACACTCTTTTATTGGTCAAGACTTGTAGTAAGTGGGCTGTGTGAGCACAGCTAATCCAACACAGGAGCCAAGCCCCCACTTCCACACAGACCTTCCTTAGAGGCAGCTGGATGTAATCTCAGAAGCCTTCCTGAAGGAGGCAACCTCTAAGTAAGCAGTGGGCTGGGCTGAAGTGCATGTGCATTCCACTTCCCGAGGCGGTCATCAGACGTCAGGTGCAACACACTGGAGGACAGTTACAGAAGCAACAACGACAATCTGAAGAAAAGTAACCAGGTTTTTGCTTGTCCATCTGTGTTCACACAGATCTTCCTCCCTGATCCTAAAGAATGAGATTTTAATACACACTAACAATAAGTGTTTGTTTCCTTTCTTTCAGCAGTCTTTCCTTCCTTCCTCTTTCTCTTCAAATTGTATGAGACAAAGGGAGTGGAGGACAAATGCTCTCCTTCCTATTTTGCAAGAGAATTCTGCACAGAAAGATCAAACAACTGACCTTGGATGACACAACAATGATGCTTAGACTAAGGGCCAGACCACCACCTGTTCAGACGCCCTATCTCTTAGGCTGTGCCAAGCTGAGGGCTGCTGGGGCCCGGGCCCTGCGACGTGAGACACCTCTATGTCGCTGCTCCAGGAAGGGCGAAGAGCAAGCCTTGGGGTCCTGATCTTGCCGCTCACCTCCACACCCTGGTGTGAGCAATCAGCACCAGCACCGAGGCCCGGTTTAAGGAAGCAGACGTCCTATCAGGTTGAGTAACCTCTACAGGACACATGGATCTGTACCCAGGTCTGCAAGTTCTGTTGGACTGAAGCCAGGTTCCCAAGACCGGGAATTGAGCCCGGAGCCTGGCACCGGCTCACCGTGAAAGCAGACAGTAGAATGGAATGGAGATTTGTGGAGTCAGACAGTCTTGAGTTCAGCCCCAGCATTACCACTCACCAGCTAAATTACCGTGGACAGCGACTTGTCCTGAGATTCAGTATCTTCATCTGTCAAATAGAAATAATGGCATCTTTCCCACTGGATCATTGCAAGGATGAAATCAAAGGACCTTTGGAAAGTTGTCAGCCCCATGCCTGGCCTCACATGCCTTGTCTCTCTGCCTTCCTACCTGATGTCAGAGCAAGCATCAGTAGAGGTGGCCGTCATGCAGGGAAGGAGAGATGGTCACCTGGTAGCTGACACCTCAGAAGGGGGCTTAGGCAGCCATCTATGTTCATCAAGTGAGGTAGAAAGAATTAAGACTGGAGCAAAGGCTGCTCCCTACTGGACCTCGGGTGTCTCTGTGATGGACACGGTATTCATGCACTATTAAACTCCTTCTTTTCATGACCATACAAACCCCTGCTTCCCTGTGCTGGGCAGGGCAGTTCCCTCAGGATGGCAGTGCCAGTACTTCTCTCTGCAGGGGGCAAGGCAAGGCCTTCAAGCAGGGAACCAGACTAAAGGGGAAGAGAATAGCCTTGAAGGGGGTGACCTGGCCCCAGAGAAGTCTCCAGCTATTCTCTTTCTGTTTTTAAAGGAAAGGTGCAGACAGAAATGAAGGTGAGCAGAGGCAGGCAGGCAGAGCATGAAGGAAGAAGCATTTGTTTTAGTTACTCATCTCGGTTGTTTTTCTGGCCCCACGTCACAACCCCGAGATCCTTGGGATATAAGTGAACTATACCTGCCAGAGGCTGCGGACTTAACCGCTAAGCCACTGGGGCATGCCCAGCTGTTCTGTGGCCCCAAATAAGACATGGTGATCACTGCAGGGCTGAAAAGCAAGTTCACAGTGAGGGAACACCCAGGTTAAACTAGCTTGCTGTCCATTCTTTATAATTCAGTTAACCCCTATAACCCTGTGAAGTCATTTGCTGTCCCCGCTCAGCAAATCAGGAAAAGTGAGTTGCTCGAGTTCGCAGAGCCAGCAAGTGTCAGAGCTCACGTTCTGTCAGGCCCACGCTCCTTTCTCATAAGCCAGGAGATTCCCTTCAGGGCGGGAACCACATCCTATGCTGACTAACAGTTGCTCTGTTTCCCTCATCTCTTTAGTTCTGTGGTGTTACTGTTCACTCGGACCAGGCTTCAATGGGGGGGGGTGGGGAGGGAGGGAGGACAACCCTGAGACAAAGCAGGAGGGATAACAGGGGTCAGAAGGAGATGTCAGAGAGGGAAATGAAAGCCAGAGCCACTTTTTCTACCTGAGCAGGTGGAGTGGGGGTTAAGGTGTGTGTCTACAGTCACAAAGCCTTCTTCAAGTCCCAAAGCCACAATGAGTGATCAGGGCAGGTTGCTTCACCTCTCGAAGCCTCGATCCCCTTTCTGTGAAATAGCACCGCTGTCGGAACCACCTCCCTGAGCTGCAGCGCTCTTAGTCCTCTCATCCCACTGGACTCAAGGTGCTTAGCAGTGTCTGACACACGGTAAGCACATGTCATCAATTAGCATGATTGCTCAAGAGCCTTTCTCTGGACATGGATTTTATTTTAACAAAGGAGGGCGAAGAAAATACACAGACAGGACCAAATGGAAAAGATGGGTGGACTTTCATTGACATGAGAACTGTGTGGCAAGAAAGGGAATCAGGCCTGCAGCGGTGGTCCAGGATGGCTTCCAGAACAGCTGAGACCTCGGGGAAAATGAACAGTGGGGCAATATTGGAATTAGAGAGAATGGAATAACAAGTACCCGGTGACTGGGCACTTAGCCCACAGCCAGGTTGGGGGCTGGGAGTCATGAAAGGACCTTTCTAAGGAACCAGAGTGGAGTGGCCGCTGGGGGCCAACCTCTTCAGGTAAACGAAGCCTGTGAGGATAAGGACACTGAGGTTCGTAGACGTGGGTTAACTTGCCTAGTAAATGACTGGAATTTTAAGTCCCAGCCTGGCTGGCTCCAAAACACCTAAGTCATACTCTTGATGACCTGGCTGCCAGGGGCCCAGAACCAAACCAGCCCTGCCTTATAGTCATCTGTTATCCTTAGGTCTCACTAAAGTCACAGCCCTCCAAGGCCAACCCCCGAAGCTCTGGATAGGCCCAGGCATGAGAAAGGCACAGGCAGGAATGAAGGCATAGTAGGAGAGCTGGCAGAAAGAAAGAAGAAGAAGCTCTTAATTTATTTTTCACTTAGTTGTTCACACCGCTTGTTTCCCGGAGTCCGGGACTTAGGACTCGAACCCAGGGTATGTGGCCTGCATCCTTCAGAGGCGATTGACCTAACCGTTACCTCACCAGGGCGCACCAGGGTCCCAGTCTTAACCACACTGATAAGACTATCCGGATGAAGTGGTGGAATCCACATAGCCTCACCTTGTGGGCTCTCAGAGTTTCCATCACAAGCTCCAAGCTGAGCGAGGAAGGTACTCCAGCAGGAGGCTTCTGAAGACCAGCGCTTCTCTGCATCACATCCAGGACTCCGTGTCAGCTGCAGCCTGAGCTCGAGGTAGCACTGTCTGCAACAGGGATTCTGATGAGCATCTGGAGAACAGAGCTGGAGGGGCTTGGGGCTGTCATGTGGCTCCCGAGAGCATCCTGGGCTTTCTCAGACCCACTATCTGGACAGAGGACAGACAGGGCTTCCCACACAAATTTCTTCCAAAAGCAAAGGACCTTATCTTCTGCTCACCCCAGGGTGCTATGAGCGGCACTCCCAATTTCAGAACTCCATTGGTGAATGGACTTTGTTAAGATCTGTGCAGAGGCCCCAAGCTGGCCCTTCCAGAGGGCAGGGGCTGGTCCCTCAACCTCTCCTGCCCCAATCCTGGTGTGTGTGTGTGTGTGTGTGTGTGTGTGTGTGTGTGTGTGTGTGTAAAGAAGGCCTGCTCTGCTCTGCAGTCTGCCTGCTCCTGCTGCTCATTGGGGGTGGGTGAAAACAGTAAGGAATTTCTGCCTCACTGCAGCCTGGTACCTGCTGCATTCCCCTGCGAGGTCAAAGCTTGGTTGGGTAAGAGGGAGGTGAGGAGACTGAGCTGGAGGAGAAGGGCGAGGGGGCAAGCTGCGGGGAGAGGGCATGGAGGGGGTCTGCAGATCTGTCTGGCAGCATCCCTAATAATAGTAACACATCTCCCGCGGGGCTGGATCCGTGCTCTGGCCGGGATAGCTGCTATTGATTGTTTCCTCCTTGCCTACCTCATTATGTTGGCAGAAGCTTCTCCTGACTGCTCAACTTCTGCCCCCTCCATCTTCAGAATCCTTGTTCCCAGGCCTCGCGGCCCCCAATTGAGCTCTCCTCAAGGTTCTGGTTAGTAAGCTGGGCTCTTCCAAATAACGGGGAGTTTTTCTCTTGGAGGTTGGGGGGGAGGCCCAAGGGCACAACCAGGAGGCCAGCGCGGTGGTGGCGGCGAGCGGTGCGCCTAGCCAGCTCTGGCCCCGCCGGTCCCTTTAATTCGAGTTCGCTGCCGGCCAGGTGCGGCGCTGCGTGGCGCGGTGCGGCGCGGTGCGGCTGCGGGCGGCGGCTAGGCGCTCCGTACGCGCTGCCCGCGGGACTGCAGAGCCGGCTCCCGGCTGGCCGCCCGCACCCCGCCGCCCGCCGCCCGCCGCCGCGGTTGTGTCGGCGCTTTCGGTCACCCCGAAACATGGAGGCTCCGGGTGCCCAACCGGAAGGGTAAATCGGTGTCGGGGCGTAGGGCTGTGCGGTGTCCCCCGCTGCCCGGGCTGGTTGTGGGGCGCCGAACGGCGCTGCCTGCAGCGCAGAGGGCTCGGCGTGCGTCCGGGAGGGCGAAGCTGTGCGGACAGCGGTGCCCTGTCCAGGCCGGGGCGGACCGGGGAGCTGCGCCCCGTGGGAGAGGAGGGCAGCGAGCGGACTCCGGGACCCTCTGGGCTGTGCGGGGCGCGAGGCGGGGGGCGCAGAGAGGAGCCGGCGGGCGATGGGAGGCGCAGCTGGCTGCATAACCATGTCTGGTAAATAGCGCAGGTTGGTAGGACCGGAATCACTTGGGACAGCCAGGCTGCATTCCCCTCTGGCTCGGAATAAAAACAGCTCTGCGGCTTCCCTGGGGCCGTGGGCTGCGGCGGACCCCGCTCTTAGGAGGAAGGTGAGATCTGGGGTAGCAGCCTCCTCCCCACCCCGAATTCAGGCCCCATTGTTTTCGGGTGAGGATGGAGCCTCCGCGGTCCCTCGGCTGGACCCTAGAAGCAAACGAACCGGGCCGCAGCGAGAGCCCACCGGACCGGGCAGGAGCGGGTTAAGGTGGCGCTGGCTCCTGCGGCCGGCTGGTGGGTCTCGTCCGCCGCGGAGGAGCGCGCCCGGGAATCCCGGCTGGAGCCCCGGGTGTTGAGAGGGCCGAGACCCCTCCCCACCAGGGGCCGGCGGGATTGGGCCGGCAGGGGGCCAGCCCGGAAGCCGGGTTCCTCCAGGCTCCCCACCTCGCTGCTGCCAAACCGCCTCGCAGCCAGGCTGGCTGAGCATTTGTTCTGCGCTCCCTGCTGAGATGTGAAGGATTTTCTCTTGGGGAGAAATTGGTGGTCGCGCCTGTCCAGTTCAAATGCCACCCCCTCAGTGGGGGGCCTGCAGCCTAGGGATCCCCGAGGGATAGTAAGTCCGACGACCTAGGCAGCCAGCTTTTGTAGAGTAGATCTTTCTGTGAGAGGAGTCTTCTAGATGAGCTCTGAAGGAGTGTGTGTTGGGGGAAAGAGGGTGGTCTTCTTCCTCCAGGACCCTTCCTGAGGGCAGTCGGGCTGCAACGAGGAGAGTCCTCCCCTTGGGTGAGGCTGTGTCCAGATGGAGGAGGTGGAGAGGGACAGAGTCTCTCCTAGTGGCACTGAGGACCAGCAGGGAATCTGGCTCAGCCCAGGGAGGCCTCCCGAGCAAGCCAGGCCCAGCCAATCCTAGAGGCTAGCTTCCTGGGAGAAAATGCTTCCTGCTGATGGCAGCCCAAAGGAGGCTGGGAGGCTGAGGGGTAGTACTCAGGTGTGACACCAGAATGGGAGGTGGGCATGGAAGGCAAGCCGCCAGAGCCCTTCTCATCTCGGCACCAGCTGCCCCAAAACCCTGGTTCCACCTTGCTGCTGTTTTTTCCAGGCAACGTCACACCTCCTGAGGACAGCCAGGAGGACTTCGACTTTTGCTGAGCTTTGCATCTTGCTTCCTTCCTTCCAAAGGCAACAGACCCAAACTCAGCTCTCTCAAGTCCTGCTTATCCCTGGTCAGACACCCCTCTGTCCCTCCAGCCCAGCCCAGCCCTGGAGTCACCTCCAGGACCTGGAGCCTGCCCTCCTGCCCGGAATGACTCACCATTATTTCTAGCTCAAGTGTGAAGACGTGATGGGGAGTCAGGCTGCCTGTGTGTGTATCCAGGACTCCTACAGCATCTGATCAGCTCTGCAAGGAAGAGAACTTCAGATTCCTGCCTTGGCAGGTAAGCCCAGCTATTATTTAATAACAGCTGTGTGTAGAGTTTGGGGGATGTGGCAATAAGGGAGACCCAGGCCCAAATGCTCCCATTGTGAATACCTACCACGGTACAGGTGCCTGCAAAACATGAGTTCATTGCCTGGAAGAGGGCCCCCTTCTAGCATCTGCTACAGGGTTATCTCCACGAAGTCTGTGCAGTGCAGAAGGGTCCTGTACCAGCCATCTCTCCCCAGTGTGGAGCATTCCAGAGCCTTACAGAGACACAGCCATCTGCTCCCCTCTGATCCCCAGCCAGGTTGCAGGTGAAAGTAAATTTTGCTTTTGGGTGATGGTGGTGGTGATGATGTTTCTGAACTCTAGGCTGCGAGATGGAAGAGGCTAAGTTGAAGTCCGGTTTTCCTGCCAGTGCTGAGTGGTCTCATGTTCTTACTGCCTCTGTCTTTCAGCCAAGCGGGGCTGTCTTCCTGGCTCTCAGAGAGCCCTGGGGGCTCTCCTGCCAGAGCCCAGGCCAATGCTTCTGTGCTTCCTGGGGGCGTTAGCAACACCCTGAGCCCCCTGCCACCAGGCAGCTGGAAGGTGTAGCGTGAGGCGCTCTCTCAGTCCCAGTCATGACAGTGGCCACCGGAGACCCAGCGGACGAGGCTGCCGCCCTCCCTGGGCACCCACAGGACACCTATGACCCAGAGGCAGACCACGAGTGCTGCGAGAGGGTGGTGATCAACATCTCGGGGCTGCGTTTTGAGACCCAGCTAAAGACCTTGGCCCAGTTTCCAGAGACCCTCTTAGGGGACCCCAAGAAGCGGATGAGATACTTTGACCCCCTCCGAAATGAGTACTTCTTCGACCGGAATCGCCCTAGCTTTGATGCTATTTTGTATTACTACCAGTCTGGGGGCCGGTTGAGGCGACCTGTGAACGTGCCCTTAGATATATTCTCTGAAGAAATTCGGTTCTATGAGCTGGGAGAAGAAGCGATGGAGATGTTTCGGGAAGATGAAGGCTATATCAAAGAGGAAGAGCGCCCTCTGCCCGAAAATGAGTTTCAGAGACAGGTGTGGCTGCTCTTTGAATACCCAGAGAGCTCAGGGCCTGCCAGGATTATAGCTATTGTCTCTGTCATGGTGATCTTGATCTCCATCGTCAGCTTTTGCCTGGAAACACTGCCCATATTCCGGGATGAGAATGAAGACATGCACGGTGGCGGAGTGACCTTCCACACCTATTCCAACAGCACCGTCGGGTACCAGCAGACCACGTCCTTCACTGACCCCTTCTTCATTGTAGAGACCCTCTGCATCATCTGGTTCTCCTTCGAATTCTTGGTGAGGTTCTTTGCCTGTCCCAGCAAAGCTGGCTTCTTCACCAACATCATGAACATCATTGACATTGTGGCCATCATCCCCTACTTCATCACTCTGGGGACAGAGCTAGCTGAGAAGCCAGAGGATGCCCAGCAGGGCCAGCAGGCCATGTCACTGGCCATCCTCCGTGTCATCCGGTTGGTAAGAGTCTTTAGGATTTTCAAGTTGTCCAGACACTCCAAAGGTCTCCAGATTCTAGGTCAAACCCTCAAAGCTAGCATGAGAGAATTGGGCCTTCTGATATTCTTCCTCTTCATCGGGGTCATCCTTTTCTCTAGTGCTGTCTATTTCGCAGAGGCCGATGAGCGAGAGTCCCAGTTCCCCAGCATCCCAGATGCCTTCTGGTGGGCAGTCGTCTCCATGACAACTGTAGGCTATGGTGACATGGTTCCCACTACAATTGGGGGAAAGATTGTGGGTTCCCTTTGTGCGATTGCAGGTGTCTTGACCATTGCCTTACCGGTCCCCGTCATCGTGTCCAATTTCAACTACTTCTACCACCGGGAGACAGAGGGAGAGGAGCAGGCCCAGTACTTGCAAGTGACGAGCTGTCCAAAGATCCCATCCTCCCCTGACCTAAAGAAAAGTAGAAGTGCCTCTACCATTAGTAAGTCAGACTACATGGAGATCCAGGAAGGGGTGAACAACAGTAACGAGGACTTTAGAGAGGAAAACTTGAAAACTGCCAATTGCACTTTGGCTAATACAAACTATGTGAATATTACCAAAATGTTAACGGACGTGTGATTGAAGCCTGTTAACATACTCACAGCTCAGTGGAACTAATGCAGATACTGCATAATAGCCTGCATTGTAGTCAGTGTGTTCTGCAGTGTGTATCTGGTTTGCATGGAAAGCAATAGTCGTGCGAGTGACTTTTGATCTTTTGATTTTTGATTTAGAACACAGAATATCTATCCATGGCTCTCATGCAAATCTTCATTGCCGGCTTATGGGCTTCCAAAGATGGGAGTCACCTAGAGAGCCAGGATTTCAGAAAGACACATTGAGACCCCCTCATATCAAATATGCAGCCCACTATGTCAGTGACACCTTTCCTTCCTAACTAAACACACACAGCCCCTGGGAGATGCACCCCATGTCCCCTCCACCTACCCCACTCCCCAGTTTGAGCCTACCTCTCCCTTCACAGAGGAGAACCATGGTGGCTTAGCTTTAGAGCTCTGGTAATTATTCAAAAGGTCATTTCCATTTTTGCTTTGAGAAGAACACAAAGTCCTGTGTGTTGGAATGACTTTCTGTGTCACTGGCTGGGGTTTGTGAATTGCACTTGCCAAGTGGAGGCTCCAGAGGCTTGTGTTTCATAACGGAAAATGCTGCATTTGGTTTTTTTCTCTGCAGTGTCGATGTGAGGGAAGCCCGGGGGAGGGACAGTTAGTATGACCGAATGTGAGTTGTCAAGTTTCACATTTGCTCCCTTAAGCCAATGGAGAGAAGCTCACAAACCAAGGGACCTCGCAGCTTCGGATTTTACCATTCTCACAGGCTTCAGGGTCACGAAAACACGTCTGATCTTTTTGTTCCAGCAGAGTTTGCAGACATCTGCTTTCCTAGTAGTGCTGTGGCCCAGCTGCACTGGCACTGCAGTGAAATCCGCCAGTGATGCGACAGGCTGCACTGCATGGGTGTTTGTTGCATGAATCTCAATATTCAAAACACAGGAGATAACCTATTTTCTTAGTAGCCTACTCAGTATTCATATATAGAGCATTAATAGCCTTGGACTGGCAGTGAACTAGGGACTTCCCACCCCCCTCCCCTAGGAAGGCACAATCCCTCCAGGAAGAGAAAAAAGAATATACTGATTACTTGGAATGGGAAACCAAAACTTTGGGCCTCAGTCCATCCCATCCCTGTTCTTCCAGATGGGGGCACAGACCTCTGCAAAATCAGGAGAGTGAGCAGAGAGTCGCATCTGAACACCTCATATGACTGCACCTTAGGACTAACCAAGTCATGGGCGTGACTGTACAGTGGATCAGGACATTTGGTCCTGAGGACAGACGGATCTGTGGATCCAGTGTATATAAATATATATCGAGTATCTCTTATACGAGTTTCTCTACCTAGCTAGCTATAGAAAAAAAATGCATTTGAACCTTGTATAAGCTTATGCAATATTTTTGACACAGGGCAATTATGCATGTGTTTGACTATGTGCACTAGAGTATGTGTACATATATATACATACATATGTGTGTGCATATGTATATATGTGTACACACACACATATTCATTCTCTGGAGTTCAGGAGCAAATCCACTACTTGGTGGGTTGGTTGTCTAAGAGACCTACTGGGTTAACGTGCTTCTATGGTGACCCCACTGGGCCTAGGTCTGCTGCCGCTGCCTCACACACTCCAGTCTTCATGGATTCTTAGATGTTAGAATTGTCTTTCTGCCCTCCACGTGCTGCAGCTTCAGTTCCCCAGGGCTGAAGCTTGTCTTACTGAGTGCACAAGGGTCCTAGGGCCCTCACAGCCCCGGCTGTCCTGGGCCGGACCCAACCCAGCCTCCTCTCTACCGTCTGTCATGTTCATCTCCATTCTCATCTTCCCACCTCATTCGGTTTTTTACTGTCATTTGGCCTTGCATTAGTCACTCTCATGTTCCTTACCCTAATGAGCCAGAATGGAAGGTCACCAAGGAGTAGGGGACCCAGTTCCACAAGTCAGTCTGGACTTCAAGGGAACCTCCTCTGTGTGGTATTTTCTAAAGACCAAGGTGAAGGGATGGAGTCCCTAGATGATCCAAGGGCATCATTTTCATTGCCAGGCTCAAGCTCGCAACTCTGGCCACTCAAGCTGGCAACCAGAGCTACTGAAAAAGAACCAAAGGTGGGATAAAGAGGGACCCCTGCCCCCAGCACAGGCTGATGGAGAACCACTCCACAGCTACAGGGAGAGGACAGGCTGGCCCTGCAATGGGTTGAGATGGGGAGGATTTTGCTTCACAGACAGGGCTACTTCGCCTTCCCACATGATAGCTTCCATTTCCCAGAGGCAGGAGTTGTGCGGTTGGTTGCCCAGTGGTCACTCTAGCTCTCGCCCCAGCCTCTGAGCTGCTGAGCACCTGCAGTCACCATGGGGGTGGGGCACCACTCAGGGTGCTAGGCCCAGGTGCTCAGTCATTCGTGATTACCCACACCCCCAGGTGTCTGCGGGGCATCATGCCCAGCCCACAGCCTTCTACTCTTTGTTCCTCTTTTTCCTGGGAGGTGGTGCTGAATTTCCAAGACATGGGGTGGAAGGGACACAGATAGTAAGACCACTCATGCCTGAGGCCTAGGTCAGGGATAGATACTTTCTCTCAGTGTCCTTGACCTGGAACTATGAAGTGTTCACACACATGCATGCACACCCACCACAAAATAGATACAGTTGCCACACACAATGGGAAACACACAGTACCCAGAGACCAAGTTAATGAAAAGGGCTTATAAGACAGATGGCTATACCTAACTCCTACATACACACATTCAGCAGACAGAGAATGTAGAACAATACAGAACGCACAGAAGACCCACACACACCATGCCTGCAACATGCAACTCAGATGCAGAATACACAGACGCTCAGTGGGTATGCACACAAAGAACAGTCAACACACGATGCATTCCCTCAGACGAGGCAAACGCCGCACACGTGCCCACGGACTCACAGTACGTGTGCAAGGCTGCCTTCTCTCAGATCCACTGCTCTGCCCCTGCAGCGCAAAGTCAGCAGGTACTCACGAGAGATCAGATCTAATCACCTGTCCTTGCTCTGTATCTACCGCTCAATATCTTCTAATCGTCTCTGTCACTCCCACCTTTCAGAGAAGTAACCTGCCCTCCTCCAAGGTTTAAAGCAGAAAGGTGGCCATTGTCAAGCAGGTCTCTGATTGAGATTGGGATTCTGATGGGTTTCAACTTATTCCCCTTCCCACCAGAACCCTGGGTGCAGAGTGTGGAAGCACCTGAGACAGATGTCAGCCTGTTCATACAAAGCTCCCTTTCCTTCAAATCACGTCCACACAGACAACCCCAGAGCCAGGCCCTGAGAGCTCTGGGTCAGCCCCATTCTCTTAAAAGCAGTGATGCCTCAGAAACTGCAGGATTCTGATCCCAGAACCAGGATAAAATGCCCCCAACATTGTCCCAGTCCATAGGCCTCCTTACCCCTTTACCCCCACCTACTCCAGGTTTTGGGGGGACTAGGTCAGGAAATTAAAACCAGATATAGACTTGTCTCTTAAAATGAGCTATCTGTGCTGGCGTGCAATATTTCATATCCTCTTGGAAATAATCCCAGTGGGGTCAATTCCTGAGTCCCCCTCTAGAAATGTTTGATTCCAGGCCTTCCCCACCACCCCCCACAAACCACTCCTAATGCCCTGCCTCCTATCTGTCACTGAGTCTTGAGGGAACACATGCCAACTCAGCTCAAGTAAAGCCTGATTAAGGACATAAACCTAACATTAAGCAGGCAACAACCACAATATTCAGAGAGCCTGGTCTTTGTCTTGTGTGATAGGATGAGATTTAAGGTGTCCGCTGTTGGGGTTACCCCATTGCCGGTTCTTCCTCCAGGAGGACTAGCTGAGCACCTGATACATGGTTCAAGGCTTCACCTCCAGTGGAAGTTAGGAATGGGAGTCAGGGTCTCCACTCCTGTGGCTGTCCAGGTGTGTCCTGCTGTCCCCTCGTGATGGTCACAGCTCCTAGTCTCCACAAAGGAAGCCACACGGAGGGAATGGACATGTGGGGCTAACACTTGCATGTTTAGTGCAACATGCTGGGTCTTTCAAGTGTTTCCAATTCAGGACAGCAATTTTCCCATGAGCATCAGCCATCAGCACCTGGGTGCTGTGTGTTTGAGCCCTCCCTGGGCTCACATTCCAGAAAGCTGGGGTTCTCAGGAGGCTAAGGAGAAAAGTTCAGGAAAGGTGTGGAGGCTGTCAGGAAGAGAGAGTCTGAGCTGATCAGACTCCAGAACAAAGTGGTCAGGAGCTAAAATTTAATTAAGGACATAATATAGGTGCTGTGTTTCCTGAAGCTTCTGTAGTGTTTGATCTTCTCTCTTCCTTCCTCTCTGCTTTCCTCTGCCCCTGGCAGCTGGGATTCTGAGGATGGTGTAGGCCTGTCACCAGGCCTGTCACCTTGAGACTCTATGGGCCTATTGTGGGAAGAGGTCCCCATGGAAGATTTGATGGCCAGAGCCCTCAGTTGGGGTACTCATATGGCCACCATCATGCCAGGAGGGTTTCAGGACTAGCTTGTCCGATCTGCTCTCCTCACTCTAGCACAGTGAGGTCTTGGACTGACTTACTTCCTCATGGTCAGCCATTAAACATCAGTGTAGAAAGAGGGCAGTCCCCTCAGAGAGTCTCAGGGTGGGGACTCAACACTGTCCACAATAACAGAAGCAGAGGCTGGCTTTCTCCAACTGTAGCAGTTTGCAAATTGCACATGCAGGTGACACCACCCACAAAGCAGGCAGGAAGCTTTGAATTGTTTTCCCAGGAGTGGGAATGGTCAGCCTGTGTCCAGCTCCGGCTCTCCTGGGTCCATTGTTGTGACAGACTCTGTCTGGGAGATGGCTGGCTGGTCTGAGAGGGCTGCTCCCCCACAGGGTCCCGGATACTCCTTAGTTACATAGTGTAGCTTCCCACTGCCCTGGGAGCATCTATTGCTGAATTTGGACTCATGACCTTAACCTTGCTAACGTCATTAGCCACCTGAACCAACTAGCAGGGCCCCGGATGAAGGAAGGTCTCAATGGCTCTGTGACCATCACCTGCATCTTTGGTCTTGAACCTTGCTGAGATCAGCCCTGCTCCCCCATCAAAGCAGTACATGGAAACAGGTAAAGGTGGGGGAGCCCCCACAAGCTGGGCTGGATCTCATCATTAAATAATCCAATTCACTTTTCCCTTCCCTTCCCACCAAAACTCAGCTCCATCTCTCATAGTTTGTGTTTAAATATTTTTTAAAAGGAAAAGTGCAATAAAATAAATAGTGACTGTTTTCTTTAGCAATAGCTATTTCAAAATCTTGTTCTCAGGACTGAAAAGTGATAGTACCTGGATTATCAGATAATGCCCTTGGCCTCTGGGCATTAGTTTAGTGTCTCTGTAGTTCTCTTCTTCCCACATGTTCACGACTCCTGCCACTGAGGACCTGATCCTCCTGGAATGTAAGTGTGTATAGAGGTGCACACAAGCACAAGGAAGGACCACGAGGAGGCTTTCTCTGTCCCTCTGTCTCTCTCCCATGTGCACTTCTCTGTCTCTCTGCATTCCAGTCCCTCTCTTTCCACCTTCACCTTTCTGCCTGCGCTCACACAACATTCTTGCAACCGCGAGGTACCAACCTTGAGTTTGTTCATCTCGACTTTCAGTCAGTCCAGTAGGGTATAATGGAAGCCTGCAGGAAAGCGCTTACCAGTAGATAAGAATAAAGCATCCTGAGCCATTACAGAAGATCATTTTCATGCACGAAAGCCATTACTTGATCCATTTGCCCCCCTCCCTCCCCTCCCCAGAGAGATGGATGCTGGGGGAATGTGACCTGGAGGTTTGCACCTGGAATCAGTAGCCTGGGAAGATTTGGGCAGTTGCCCTTGACTGTCCTTCAAAATAACTTTGCTTAATAACCAAAGGGACTCCATAAGAGCTAGAGAGAAGCAAGTTTTTGTGAGTTGAGTTCGACTGGGGAGAGAGGTTTGGGTGGTTAGGGAATGACATTAATGAAATAAAGACCACGACGGTAGGTGGCTGTACAGGTATTTGCGCACATAATGGGGGACTTCAGAGTCCCTTTTCCTGAAAACTCTGTGAGCTTAAACATTCGGGCTGGACAATCAGGGAAGGCCAGCAATCCAGGGTCCCATTCCATTCCTTTTTGATCTACCTTGTTCTGTACGTGTGTGTACAGCAAAACCTCAGTTAACTAACAGGGACATCCTCAGGGAAGGAGCATCCTGATTGCTTTACAACTCTGCTTATTGAAGTGGGAATGGGAAAACATGTTTTGGTTCAAACTTTCTTGTTGAGAAAAATAAAATGTCTAACTAGGTTAGTATAAACTTTCCTGCCTTAGTAAGTAGAGTGTCTGAAGGCGATGGCAGGCCTTGCAATGCTCAGGGTGAACATTCTAAACCTCAGTGCCCACTGTACAGAAATGTAGATGGAGGAGACCAAAGAGATAGGCTACAGGACACATCCAGATGTGGGCCTTTGGGGCACATCCTGTGTCATCACAGAGCGCCCCAAGTGTCATTTGCCTCTTTCTGTTGAAAGTAGAGAAAGACAATCTAAGTCTTGCTCATCGAGATTTGGGTTCATTGGCCCTGAGTTATCAGAGGTTTTTCATATATACATATATCTGTATGTGTGTGTATATATATATATATATGTATAGTATATGTATATATGTATACCATGGTTTGAAAATTATACAAGTATACAGTGACCAGTTACCCTTAGCTTCAGAAATGTGAAATAATTTTGGCAATCCAAGAAATAAACTGCATTTATTGAATTTTTTAAATGATCTTCCTTTGCATTCTTACCTCTTATCCAGTTCGGCTCTTTTTTCTTCTGCATTGGAACTGCTCTAGAAGGTGGTTCTTTCATAACAAAGATCAGGCTCCAGGATCCCCACTTTTCTTTTCCTCCCAGGTGGCGCCTGACTCTGGGATAAAAGAGAAGTCTGATCTCAGGGCTTGGTGCTTTATCCTTTGTTCTGTCTGCCCTGGTTGGCTATAACCTCATCACAGAGGACCAGAAAAGTCATTGCAAACACAGTAGCTCTAGGGGAGCGGAAAGCTCCAAGACCTGGCGGAGCACTAATCTGTTTTCCTTTCTCTCTATCGTTGCTGATGCCCTGGGCTCAAATTTGGTCAGAACTGAAAGTAACATTTTTAAAGAGCTAAAGTCTCTGTCCTGTGGAAGATGAGCGATATGGCCACCAACAGAACTAACACATCCTGTTGTTGGTTCTGGCCTAATCTAGGTTGAGGGTATGGCCAGTAGAGCAGCTGTGATTCTCTTTGGAGAAACAGTTGGGGCTGAACTGAGACACACTCTCATTCCCCGTCTTACTTGGCAGTGTGATGGATGCAGGAGAGACAGTCCCAACCTCATCTTCTGCATTTGGTTGAGTGTCCTCTATGTGGATCAGGCTGGAGGATTGATTCCTCACTGGTATCTGGGGCACTTGAGGTGGTGCAGGGGTGCCTGCCACCCTCACACTCCCAGCAGACCTCCAGTCTGGTCAAGCCGACAGCAATCAGATAGTAGAAGCCCATAGCCCAGACTTAACATGACCAGCTGGTAAACTGGGGCAGCTAAGTGTGCCTGTCTGGATGGTCACTGAGCTGCATGAACCTCAGTGTGAAAACAGGTCTAGCTTTCTGTGCTCCTCTGCACTCCTAAAATAGTCAGATATGTTCCAGATGAGTTTGCAGCTGAGAACTTCCGTATCATTCCACTGACGGATGCACGAGACAGGTGGGATTACGTAACTGGGTGGCCAGCTGCCGCAACACCTGAACAGTTGAGAGCAGTGTAGATGTGCTACACGCTGGAACCTTAGACATCTACCCCCAAGGACTCAGTCCTCCGTCTCCTCTCTGTCCCCATGAGAGGGCTCTAAGCTCTGCTTCTTGAAAATGATTCCCTAGACACTGGCTGCCTTGTTTGTATGAGCACATAAACACTCCAGGCTGCTAGAGAAAGCAAGAGGAGGAACTGAAAGAGAATATATTGGGGCAGCTTGCTTTGCTACCAATTTCCATGTTAGCTGCTGGCACCACTACCTTTGGCATTTGGGATGTGTCAGGCAGGGCTGTGACCTGCAGGTAGAGCTGGACAAGCGCGAACAGCCACAAGCTAAGAAGTGGGCAAGAACCACCAGAGTCACCAGGCTGGCTTTGGCAAGGGCAGGTGTCAGCTCTGGAGGGCTTGGACATGCTCTGTGCTTGCCCCAGTTCCGCCTGCACGTGGGATCCGGCGACCCAGTTTCCTTGTCGTGCCTGGATGATTCCTTCATGAAGGGCCCCAGGAAGCTGGAGAGTCCCATGATTGAGCTCCAGCCTGCTGAGCAAACAATTCCCCAGGCCAAATTGGCCTCTGCCTGAGTTTCTGCATCCCTGCACCCCTCTTTCCACTAAGGGTAACCATAGAACATCGGGATTAACGGTGCCAGCAATCACAGAGAATCCTCTAGTTTTCATCAGAGACGCAGCTAAAGCTCAGGAGTGCAGGATGCGACTTCCTTTTCTAAACCTGCGTGCTTATGTGTGCATACAGGCTGTCTCTAGATATTTTATATATGTATGTGTATATATATACATACATACATAGTGTGGAAATGGCCGCTCACTTAGATCCTGCTGCACAGACTCTGATTAGGATTTGCACTGGCCTCCTCGTCACGCATGCGTGACTCCACAGCTGCCCTCCCATGTCCTGTCTCTAATAATTGCTGAAAACTCAAAGAGGAGAGGCAGATAAATAAGCCTCAATGGGATCAATAAGAGAAGGAACTCCAAGGCTGATGGTAAAGCTTCGTAGGGATGATGCAGAAAGGGAACCCGGGTCTCCATGGTGATGAGAGACTGGGGACCAATGGGAGCGGAAGGCGGAGCAGGGACTTTAGGGGAAGACTCAAGGGAGTTTGGGAGTCATTTAACTATTTGTTTGCTTCATGAAAATTTAGACACCAGCTGTAACTGCATTGCACATGTGTAGATATTATCATTCTTGCTGACATGTTCTAGAAGCTTTCAGCCCCACCAACACTGCCCCGCCCAGGACTTCTGCAGCTGAGAGTTCCTGTGTCAGTAGGGTCTGATATCTGTACATAGGTTATACATACATGTGTACGTATGTGCCTCAACGAGCATTGCCTGTCCACCTGGTCATGGGTGTATATAGACTTCATAGAGCGCCAGTCTTTTGTAAATATCAACACAAGTAAATAAGTATATAAATATATATTACTGAGGATTTATTTTAACATCATTCTGTGTGAAATGAAAAAAATGAAATAAAATTTTTGACAGACACTGCTCATTTCCACCTTTCTTTCTTGCCCGGATTATTACCCAATCACCTGCAGGTGTGCCTGCCTCGGCCTCACTCCAGTTTCTGCAACACAAGGGCCCCACTGCAGACCAGAGCATGACGGGTGCTGGGGGCCACCCAGATCTAGGCCAGCCTGGGAGCCCAGCAAACACAAGGAGGGGATGTGGACGGGAGGATGGTGGTGGGTTTGAGACTGCCTCCCCCAGCAGCCCCGCTCTGCGCATCAGCCCTTGTGTCTTTTGTGGGACTGGGGGATGTGTGGGGATAGGAATCCGGTTTGAAGATCAAAGGCTTTCAAACCTGGAGCCACTTAACTCCACCTGTACCCACTTTTGCCCAACCGCATTCTCAAACCCACCTCTACTTCTGCCCTTTCCTGCTGCTGCCCAGGGGTCTGGATCAACCAAGGTCTCAACTCTCAAGTGAGGAGCACTTTACTGTTCAGTTTGCCTCCCAAAGAAAGGACTGGCTCTCCAGCCCAGCAGTGGCACCTCCCTGAAGGAGATGCTGATATTCAAGCTGGTATGCAACACGCACACACACGGATACATGCACGCACACACGCATGTGTGTATTTCTGATTCCCCTAAGGGCGAATATAGTCCACAGCTGAACTCTGCAGCATTCAAAGGACTCAGACTGCTCCTGGCTTACTGTAGGCTAACAGAGAAGATTTCACCTTCAGTCACAGTAACACTTTCCACCCCCGGCCCCTCCAAGCCTCCATGATCTCAGTTACGCCCTTCACCATCTACCACATTGACCACGTGATGCAGCTAGTCCCCCACACTGCCCACCAGTCTCACCTTCAGAAGGATCTATTTCTGGGCAGTAGGTACTAAGAGACAAGGGAGAGGATGTAAAGAGGTGAGACCTTTTGGTACAATGGCTGCTGCAGGCACCCCTGCACCATGAGCATCCCTCCAGCATGTGTGGAAAACTTGGAAGACCCCAAAGAGCCCCAGTTTTCTGCAGATATATGGGCTGGGGTGCCTTTCCCTGAAGAAATGGAAAACTGACCCAGGCTGCCTGAGCTCATCCTCCCGCTGGTCTCTCCTGTGTAACTTGGAGCTCATGCTCCAGGCTGAGGGAGGGGAGCTGGGCAGTCCCCCACTGTTTCGTTTTGCTAGGTGATTACACAGAGGAAAAGTGAAAAGGGCTTGGGAGGTGTGGGGGCTCCAACACCAACACCTTCTCTCCTTTTGTGTGGGGTGTCAGCTGGCCCCAGAGTAGCTCACCTATGCCGTGTGAGCACGCTGGCCCATCCCTGCCTGGGTGCTCACCAGTTCACTGTCCTGCTCACTTTTCACTGCAAAGACTGGAATGCTGAACTTCTCCCTGACAACACCTGCCTCTGGGAAATTAGGAGCGGGGCTTGGTGGGGGAGAGCCTAGGGCCACTGTGACAGACAGCAAGAGCAAAGCTGGGTAGGAAGAGCTGAGAAACAAAATTAACCCTAGAGAAAGAGGCGGCTCTGGAGTCAAAGGTTTGGACTTGAAACCCAGCCCTCTCACTTCCCAACTTGATTTCATTCTCTTTGAGCCTCAGAGCCCTCCTCTCTATCACAGGAATCATGGGGTCTCCCTTTCTTGTGAAGACTAAATGAGTGCCTGGCACACAGTGGAAATCCAATAAATATAGGAAATGCATTCTCTCAAATTCTCAAGCTGGAAGATCCACGTGGGGCAGAATACTCAGAAATCTAAGATGTAAGAGTAAAGGCCTTTCATCCTCTTTAGGTCCAGGCTTTCCTAATCTGGGCTAAGAGGGACAAGAAACTCCTGAAATGAAATATGGCAGGTGTTGCTGTGATCATTTTTCCATGGAGGGCGTCCACGGTTGTCCATGACCCCCAACGTCAAGACTACTGATCAAACATAAGACTCCTCATCTTCTACCCAATATCCAGGAAGGAAAAGTGATTTTCCCAGAGTCCTTTTCATGTATTCAATTTATATGGAGTCCTTTGTGCTTAGAATACTCTGCCCTTGTAGGTCTTCAGACCAAGAGGGGAAATCAGAAGTCCACTATGACTTAGTGGCCACACAGCTAGACCCCATCCTGACCCCAGGACATCTCCTTCCATTAGTCTATGCCCTGTACCCAGCTATGCCAGTGCCCCAGGCTTTGGAATCCAGACCTGAAGTTTCCCCGGCTGGTTTAGCATTACAGTGGGGAGAGGACTACATACTTTTGGATGTGACATTAGTGATATGAAAATGAGGCAAGTCTGCATCTCTTTGATCCTGTGACTAGAATCATTTTTTAATCTGTCAGCTGTAATTATCCTCTTTTCATTCCCATAGTCTTCCCATTCACTTTCCACCCTTCACTTAGGTCAATAAGTACATCCACACATCACAGGCAAATCTGCCATCAGTGTGGCTTCCTGTGCCAAGGAGAATCTGCTTCTCCTCAGGTCTGTTCTGATGCAAGCTTTGCCCTTGGTTTCACTGAGCATTTGGGAGCTCACCAGCAACCCTGCAAGAAGTTAAACCATAGTCCTCTATGTCAGTAACTTGTGGCGCCTTCTCTCTCCCATCCTAAACATGGTATCTTGAAGTGTTTTGCTCATCTCAGAATCCCCAACATCTGACAGAGCCAGGAAAAATAAGTGTCCTTTGAATTAATGGCTCTCCATGTCACAGAGTCACAGTGATAGCCAAGATATCTGTGGCATTGAGGCAACAAAGATATGGCCCTGTTCTAGAACCACTACCGTTGTATCTCTCTCTAGTTCTACAAGAGATCTATAATCTCCACTCTAGGGTCAGACTGGCCTTTAGGCACAGGTGACTTACTTGAGTCAAATGATCTAAGGGCCAGAAGTCACACATCTCTTAATGTCCTGTCCCAACCACACTCCCACAGGTCCCAGAGAAGCTGGCCTCCAATGTCTGCACAGCCCCATAACGGCCAAACACTAAACATGTCACATACCCCAAGAGACCAGAGAGAGATCTATCTAAAGGACTCATACAGGTTTTGAAGGCTGGGAGATCTGGTGCCTTAGGAAATGCCGAGACTTGGAATAAGAATTGGATTCCACTCCTGGTCTTACTGTAAAGTCTAGTATATTATCTATGTGATCTTAATGAGGAAGTTTGCATTTCCAAATTTCTATCTTTCTGTCTCAAGTTGAGATCAAAATGCCTGCCCTAGGCTACAAAATTAATTTAAAAAATCTGTTGCATTTCTGTATACCAACAATGAAAATATAGAAAGAGAACTGAAGAAAAAAATACCATTTACAATTGCACCCAAAAAAATGAAATACCTTGGAATAAACCTAACCAAAGAGGTGAAGGACCTATACTGTGAGAACTATAAGACATTGCTAAAAGAAATGGAAAGATATTCCATGCTCATGGATCAGAAGAATCAGCATAATCAGAATGGCCATACTGCCCAAGGCAATATATAGATTCAATGCTATCCCCATCAATATTCCAAAGACATTCTTTAAAGACATACAACACAAAAAAATGAAATTTATCTGAAACAACAAACAAACCAGGATAGCAAAAACAATCCTGAATTAAAAAAAAACGGAGGAGTCATGCTCCCTGACTTCAAACTATACTACAAAGCAGTAACAATTAAAATAGCATGGTACTAGTATAAAAACAGAAAGACAGATCAATGGAACAGAATGAAAGTCCAGAAATAAATTCACATGTATATGGGCACCTAATTTTTGACAAAGGAGCCAAAAACTTACAATGGAGCAAGGACAGCCTCTTTAACAAGTGGTGCTGGAAGAACTGGTCAGTCACATGCAAAAGGTTGCAACTAGACCATTGCTTAACACCACACACAAAAATTAACTCAAAATGGATTAAAGACCTAGACATAAGACCAGGAACCATCAAACACATAGAAGAGAATGGAGGCAAAACATTAGCAGACATAGACCTAAGAGAGATCTTGGACAACTCAACTCTCATTGCAAGGTAAATAAAATCCAAAATAAACAAGTGAGATTACATAAAACTAAAAATTTCTACACAGCAAAAGAAACTCGCATAAAAGCAAAAAGGCATCCAACTGAATGGGAAAAGACAATTGCCTCTCACATCTCAGATAAGGGGTTAATATCTAAGATAAAAAACTGGACAACAAAAATACCCGCAATCCAATCAAAAAACGGGCTGATGTCCTTAATAGACACTTCTCCAAGGAAGACATACAAATGGCCAACAGGCTCATGAAAAAATGCTCTACATCTCTTGTCATCAGGGAAACACAAATCAAAACAACAATGAGATCTCACCTCATGCCAGTATGAATGGCTATTATCCAAAAAAATGGAAATAATAAGTGCTGGAGAGGATGCGGAGAAAAGGGAACTCTAATTCACTGTTGGTGGGAATGTAAAGTGGTGTGGAAATAATAAGTGCTGGAGAGGATGCGGAGAAAAGGGAACTCTAATTCACTGTTGGTGGGAATGTAAAGTGGTGTAACCATTCTGGAAAGCAGTATGGAGAGTCCTCAAAGAATTGAGAATGGAAACTCCATATGATCCAGTTATTCCTCTACTGGGCATTTACCCCAATGACCCAAAACACCTATCCCAAGAGAGATATGCACGCCCATGTTCATTTCAGCACAATTCACAGTAGCTAAGAGCTAGAAACTACCTAAATGGCCATCAACAGAGGAGTGGATAAAGAAGATGTGGTACATATACATTATGGAATACTATGCAGTCATCAATACTATGCTGCCATTTGCAACAACATGGATGAACTTGGAGAGAATTATGCTTAGCGAGGACAGGACAGACATCATCTGATTGCACTCCTATGATGGGTAAAGAGAAAACAAATAAATGTCATAAGTAAAACAACACCAAAATAGGGAGGGGGAGAGAGAGAGAGACAAGGAGAGAGAGAGAGAGAGAGAGAACACTAATCCAAACAGTTATGGACTCTTAGAGATGAAAGACAAAAAGGCAATTCAGAGGGTACCAAAGTGATGGGGGAGGGGTGAGGGAAGGGTGGGGGAAATGGGATGCAGGGAATTAATTGTAAACGAAGGGAGAAAAAAAAGGTGGAGAGGAATATTAGTAAATCAACTATGCTATTTGTAAATGTAAAAATACTACTATGTATACCTCAAACAAGTCATTGTCAAAATGCAATATCCCTTCAATAAAAATAAAAAATAAAATTAAAAAAAATTTTTGCACCATGACCAAGTGGGATTTATTCTAGGGATGCAAGGATAGTTCAACATATGCAAATCAATCAATGAGATACACCACAACAACAAGCAGAAAATTAAAAAACCCACATGATTATCTCAATAGATGCAGAAAAAGCATTGACAAGATTCAACATCCATTTGTATAAAAACCCTTCAAGGATCCACCATTTGATCCAGCAGTCCCTCTCCTAGGCGCATACCCTGAGCATACAAAATCTCTAATCAGGAAAAACATCTCCACCCCATAGCAACACAATTCAGCATAACAAAGACATGAAATAAACCTAAATGTCCATCAACAGATGACTGGGTAAGTGGCAAAAATACTCAGTGGAACTCTTTGCCACTATTAAAAAAATGAAATTGTGCCCTTTGCTACAATCTGGTTGGAACTGGAGGGGATCATGTTAAGTGAAATAAGTCAGAAAGAAAAAGAAATACAGGATGGTTTCACTCATATGTGGCATGTAATGAAATGAAGCAAATGAACATACAAATTGCAGCAAAATTGACAGGACTCATCACTGGTTGTTGTGGGGGTGAATGAAGGGGAAATGTGGTGGTAAGGGCCACTGGAGATGTGTTGGGGGGTGTGGTGTGAAATAGAGACTGAGATGCAGTTTCAATATTCTAAATGGAATTTAGCATTGTAAACTAAAGAAATAATAAATATTACTATAAAAAATAAAATAAAATGCCTGCCCTATGGGGAGGTCATGAAACTGCTTAAAAAGGGGATACATACATTACCCGGGATGTGTCGAGGGCTCACTTTGTGCAAAGCACTCTTCTCAGTGCTTGACGTGTGTCACGTCATTGAGTTAGCACCACAGTCCCATGAGGTGGTGTTATCTATATTTTACAGATTAGGCAGCAGAACCTCAGAGTCTATATAACTAGCCCAAGGTCACAGAGCTAATGACTGACAGAGCCTTTATGAGGTCAAAGCCCATACTCTTACCAGGTTTGACAATCAACTGCTAACCCTTCCACTGCTTCCTTTGTGTGACTGAGCGTGTGTAGGTAGGACTTATAAAAAGATAACTAAGAAAACCTCATCTGCATTAAGGAAGCTTGATACAGTCATATAGCCCCACCTAGCCTGGGTGAGCCAGGATGGGAATGGCCATATCTTCTTCCTAAGCCTTGAGATATTGAACCCTGGGAGCGGACGTGATGTCAGAGATCTCTGTAGGTTGGCCAAAGGCACCCATCCTGGAAAGAACTGCCTCACTCCCCGTTTCAGCCCCACTCTCTGAAGTGCCCAAGACAGTCGCTAATAGATCCACACATCTCACAACCCATCCACCCAGGCCCTGGTGTGCCAGCGTCCTGATCCTGACTCCAGCTGGGCCAAAGCTCCCAGTACACTGTCCCATCCCCACCCCACCCCTTCTCCGCCTGCTCCTAGCACCTCCTAGTGGCAGTGGCTGCACGCAGGCGCTTTCCTACTCCTCCTGTGAAGGGTGAGGTGGGAAAGGAACCCCCAGGGGAGAGAGAGGTATGTGCACACATATGCACGTGTGTGCATACACACAAACACACACACACACACACAAGCGTCGTCAGACAGTCCTCAGGAAGTCCTAGGACCTGCTTTTTTCCTTCTTAGCCTAACCCTAGGCCTTGACCTTTGAAAACTATCAAATGGAGAAAAATAAGGCTTCCTCATGCCAAATGGATATTCAGAAAATCTGCTGCTTGAATAAATGATTCAAATTCCATCAAGACATAAGGGGAAACACACACGAACAGGCTTTGTGCTGGGCAAGGTGCCTGTCTTCTCTTGTTGGACCTTTGTCACAATTCTGTGACACTTGGTCACTATCTCAATTTTCCAGCAAAGAAATTGAGATTCAGACAGGCAAACTAATTGCCCAGATTCACACAGCCATTAAGAGGAAAATCTAGGACCCAGCCTCAAGACAGTTCCATCCCATAGACGCTCAGTCTACTGCCTTTGAGACGACACTGCCGTCGTTCTGAGGACTCGCTCCAGGTCTTACGACATTGCGGCAAAGTCACCCAGGACTCCACCTCTATCCCCTGAACTCTGACCTCTGGGAGCCTCCAGGAAAACACAGGGATGAGGCATCAGAGTAGTCAGGAAGTCTGGAGATTGGAGGTGCGATGGAATCAGATCACCCTGCTTGGGTATTTTTATCAATGGAATTCACGAGGCTGCAAGGTGTGAATGAGCAATCGCTATATTAAAATTTCCTGAAAAAGCTTTTATCCCTTGGGTTTCAGCTCCTGAGAGCGAGAGAAAGAGAGGAAGCCTCAGGGTTCTGCACCTCCAGCCCCAGGCCCCATCTTCAACTTGCATTTTGGGGGTTCAGGAAAAGGGTTAGAGATTGCCCACTGCTGTTCTTCCTCCTCCCCTGACACCTGATCCAGCGTCCTGGTGTAGAGCAGGTGTGGGGTCGGAGAGAGACGCCCTTCCGAGGGCAGTCATGAGGATAAGAGGCCGCTGAAGGTGCCTAGCACACAGTAAGCATTCAACAGGTGCTATCTTCCATTCTGGGGGAGGAGGTTCAGGAGCGCGGGAGCCCCACCTGTGGGCTGGCAGAGCTGGAGGAATCGCTCTGGGGTTTTGTTCGGGGAATCTGAGCTCCCCCACTGATAAGTGGGGGTGACATGGCCCACCTGCAGAGTGGCTGTGAGGGTAAAGTCTTCTGTAAAACACCTCTCAAGGATCCGTATTTAACAACCACTAAGAGCCAACTGTTTACCACTGACTCGGTGACCACAGGCAGACGCTGTTACAGGCTCCGCTGGGCTCCCAGCTCAGCGGTGAGTGAGCTGCTGGTCTGACATCTCGCGAAGGAAGCTAAGACATACAACTAAATAAAAACAAATCACTACATTCTTATGAAGTGAATAAAGAAAAAACTCAATGAATTAAATAAAACAAACTCTTAGACTAAGAGCAAAAGGGTGGTTACCAGAAGGGAGGAGGTATGGGTAAATGGTGTGAAAGGTGCCAGTTGTGTGGAAATCAGATTTTTGGCGTTAAACGTCATGTCATATATGCAGATGTTGGTTTAAAAGCTATGCACCTGAACTCTCTGTGATAAACCAAATGACTTCAATAGAAAATAATTAAATTTTGGAAGGAGAGGAGCTGAACAATGAACAAATAATAGCACGTGATAAGTGAATGCAGAATGAATGGACGATTCCATGAAAGGATGATAAAAGCAGATGCATTCTGCCACACCCCGTTCTAAGCACTTTACAGCTATTACCTAATTTAGTCCTTACAACTCTCTTGTGTGGTAGAAACAAATGATCCCTATTTTACAAGGAAACTGAGGCACAGACAGATCTACACAACTATCAGTGTCGGGATTTAAACCCAGGTTCTAAAGCTCATGCTACTAATTCTCCCCCATGGTCCTGACTGTCAGGTTACAAGCAAGGCTACAGCGAGACTGAAAGAAAAGATAGACTGAAGCAGCACACAGGCGGCGTTTACCGGGGGAGCGCTCCTGCCGAGGTTCACGGGTCTCAAGATGAAGGCCAGTGAAGTCGCACCGCCCCGGGAGAAGGAGTGCATTTTTATGGTTTTTTCAAAGGTTTGGAGGGCGGGACAACACAGAACGGTTCATTGTCTTGCGTTCACTGGACGGGGAAGAGACACCTAACAGTTTATTGTTTAGCTGGCTGATATGTCGGTCTGGTTGCTGGAATCAGCCAGCCTTTGGAAAGTCCCTTGGCTGTTTCAAGTCTCCCTCTTGGGGTTTCAAGCTCCTCTGGTGACCTGTGCAGACCTTACACTGACTCAGAATCCAAAGTCGTGTTTCACCCGCTGAGCCTTAAAATACATTTATGACTGGCAGGCATCATCCCCAGTTTACAGACGAGGAAACCAAGGCACTGAGAGGTTGGTATTTGACTAAGGACACCTAGCTGGAAACAAAAACAAAAACAGAAATGTACCCTCTTGCCTGTTCTGTCCACGACTGACCCCGAGATTAGGTGAAATGGTAGGGGGAAGCTGAGGGCAACGGAATCCTGATCGTCTGATCTGGAAAGGGTCTCAGGAGTCAATCAGACCAAATGCTCCATTTTATAGATCATAAGTTCAAGGCCCAGAGAGGGACAGCAGCTGCTTAGGGCTACACTACACGGCCAGTGGTCACTAGAATGCTGGTGCCCGCAGCACCATACTCTTCTTCAGAAAGATTCCAGCTGTTCCCTGGTGGAGTAGAGGTTTGGTCAATTGCTTCAGGATGAAATACAAACCACATACATGCCAGGGACCCAGGTCATGTCCCGGGTCAGGGGAACTAGCCAAGATGTACAACTAAATAAAAACAAATCAGGTACTTCTTTCTCCTCTCTCTTCCTGCCTACCAGCCTACTCACCTTCATTCCTGCTCTGGCAGGAATGACTAAATAAATAAATACATTTTTAAAAGGTGCACCCTGGTGGAAGAGCAGTCAGATCAATCACCTCCAAAGGAACACAAGCCACATGCCCCCAGGTTCAAGTCCGGGTAGGGGTGGGGTTTGGGGGACATTCAGTGTGAACAACTAAATAAAAATAAAATACTTCCTCCTCTCTCTTCCTGCCTGCCAACCTGGCTACTTGCCTTCATTCCTGCCTGCACCTTGCCTTAAAAAAAAAAAAGGTCAAGAGCCATGGTCCAGGGAGTGACACCATGTCAGACAGCATAAACTAATCCCCTATTATGTTCCAGCACTTCTGATTTTATGAAGAACATGAAGAATTGTACCCGCTTCCTTACCTGTCTGGGGCCGTACATCAGTAAACAAAGTACCTATTCCGTGGGGTTTGAGGAAGTGGAAAAGCTCTTTTATTCGGGGAAGGCAGCGAGGGTCCCTAGGATAAGGTGGTGCCTAAGAAGAGACCTTGAGGAAGCAGACAGGTGGCTGTGCAGATTCATGAGGGGAGAGTATCCAGGCTCAGGGAGCAGGCGGCAGAAGGCCAGTGTGCAGGAGCAGATGGGCAGAGGGAAGGCTGTGCGGTTCGGAGTGAGGAAGTAGGAGGGGGCTTACAGATCATGTGGGACCTTATAGCCACAGAAACAACTCTGGATTCTACCCTGGCTAGGGTGGGAGACTTTCCAGCAGAAGAGAGACTTGATTGGACCTTTTTTTCTGGATCACACCAGCTGCTGTGTTTAGAATAAATTGTAGGAGGGAAAGATGGAGATGGGGGAACCTGTTAGAAAGCTGTTGAAAGAATACTGGCCAGCAAGCACTGTGTTATGGATGGGGTAGCAGCAGAGGAATCGGGAGCATTGGATTATGGATGCAACTTATGTATCCTAGGTACAAAGATGGCACCAACAGAACTTGCTAGTGAATTGAATGTGCAGTATGAGGAAAACAAAGACTTCTAGGATAACTCCAAGCTTTCGGCCTGAGCATATGGTGCAGTGAGCTGCCATTTCTCCATGTGATGGAGAAATTTGTAGGCTATCAGGAGCTGGCTTACCTAAGGTGTTCATCTAAGGAGTCTCACCTTCTAGCCTAACCCAGGGTCCAAACTGTGTACAACTGAGCCCTGTTGAGGGAACTTTCTTAGCCTCAGACTGAACCAAGTTAGCCCTTCTCTTGAGATCCCACACTGTCCCAACCTCTGCCTTCTCAGATGCCAACCTTGGCCTGTCCTGGGAGCCAATGGCCAGAGCCCAGCAGGGTGAGAGTCTCGCCAGTCAGTCAGGCCTGACTCTGATTTAATTATGGGATCAATCCAACCAGCTTTCCTGCCAGCAGGAGTGTCCCGGGCCTCTGCTTGGCCAGCCCCTGGGGCACAGCTCCTGGGCTTGTCACAGGGAGTTAGCCTCACACACCACGCCCTGGGTCCCATCCAGCAGGCCGGATTGGCCCTGACACTGGCCACCACTCAGCACAGGCAAGCCTTCAGCCATGGGATTTGGGGTACAGAGTCTGCTGGAACTTGAACATCTGTGGCTCCAGAGACCATGAGTGATGAATTTGGTTCCTGGGAAGCTGGCCAATCTGCAGAGTTGGGGTGAGGGACCACCCAGAAACTCAAGCAGATGCCCCATACCCAGGCTAGGGAAACACATAGGGTGCCAGAGAAACCGCCTTCCTGAGTCCCCAGTCCTACCCCGGAGTCCTGGATGTCAGACTGCACCCAGATTTCAAGCACTGCCGGGGGCTTGCAGAGGTCACACCCACCATGTGCGGAAGTTCAGCTCCGACTCTAGGGGGGTGAAGAGGAAAGGATGGTTTCAGGTAGTACTACGAGGTGCTGCTTGCGTCCTCTGCTTGCCTCTCACTATTCTTCAAATGGGTTTATTGGGACGCTGCTGTCTTTCCATATCTCTGAATGCAACAGACCATAGGACGCTCCCGGGAATGAGCATACACTGAGATTTTCCAGCCAGTCTCTCCCAACCAGGCCCACAGCTGCCTCCCTCCATGACTTCCAACCCCCAGGTGCAGACTAATTCACTTCTATTTGTTGTAAATAAAATGCTCTTGGGGTTTAGAAGCTGACTCAGCTGTGAAGAAATAGAGCACAAGGGGCAGGTAGGGACTTATGCCGATGAGAGGAATGACGCTCAGAAGGCACTTGTTTGAGAGCACAGCGTATGCTGTTGAGGAGCCAGGACCCAGGGCACTCTCCGTCCAGTGCACTAAATGATGACAGGGCTGTGTGGTCTTCGTCCCCCACCCTCCAATACCTCTCCCCGGATCTAAGACCCTCATAGAGCTGGAGAATTTCCAGAATGTCTTCCCCACTCCTCCAGCAATTCCCTCCAACCTCCCTGACCGTCTCCTCTCCTCCCCCTAGTCTCTCCACTCAACTTACCAAGGGGCCATTGTGGGGCAGTGGTGAGTCAGGCTTACCCACCTCTCCCAGACACAGCCCAAGCGCTCAGTGCTCCAGGATGCCTCCTGAGGCCATTACAATGGGCCTTTTATGTCTTTGAGGCAGCATCTCATTTGAACCCTGTTAAGGCCGGTATTACTGCGCCAGACGGAGAAACTGAGGCTTGATTTTCACCCGTCTAGAAAGTGGCACTGAGATATGTGTGTCTGTGAGCCATGTTTTCTCCGTGACACCCCACACGTGGGAAATGCAGGTTCCATGTGAGAGCCAGCTAGCCCACCTGATGAAACTCGGTTCCTTCTCCCGCAAGAGGAAAGACTTAGATGAAGTGATTTCCTACACACTCAGGACATTGGTCCTGGTGATGTCTATGAGAAACAGTCTGGTCATGCTGTTTTCAGTGGAGGGCTGTGGAGAAGCTTCCAGAGCCCTCACCTGTAGGCGTCTTCCATGCCCCTTCCTTTCTTTTCTCATTCTAGACAAATATTCACTGTCTTATAAATGTTGTGTTCATGTAAAATGTTTATCTTAAAGAGCCCCTCCCCCACCTTGAATAAACTAAGGCTCCATAAAACAGGATCTGCTCTAGGAGGTGCTAATCTATTTATGAGCTGTGTCATTCTGGTTAAGTAACCTCTCTGAAACTGAGCTACTTCTGTGAAACCTTGGTGTGGGGATTCACTGGCACACAGCAGGAGTCCTGAGGCTGGTTTTTTCCCTCTGTTTATTCCAGTTATACAGAGATGCATACAAACCCAAATCCAGTTTTCCTGAGGAGGGCCAATGACTTCTTCCACCCCTTTGACCCACTGAGCACACCTTTGGAGACTAGCTTAAAAGACTCCGGCCTGGCCCTCAGCTGGAGAGTGCTGCGCATATAACCCATGGCTAGAGTCTTGCTCTGGACCCTAGTATCCCCCACTGCTTTCTCAGATTCTCTAGCCCATCTGTCCTCTGTCATTTGGTGGGAGGTAGGGATGATGAGTGCCATCTTGGCCTAGGTATGGCAGCCTTCCATTCTATCCCCCCATGTGACACCTGGAAGACTCGCATTTCATCCACATCTCAAAATGGCACTGAGGTGGGTATTATTATTGTCCTTTGGCAGATGAGGAGCTTGGGACCCAGAGACACAAAGAAATTTGCCCAGACTGGATAGAAAACTGGATCTAAGCAGAGCCATTCAAAGCACTTTATGCCCTGATTGTCACAGCAATCCTGAGAAGTATCAATGATGATTCATGGGGACTCATAGAAGACTCCGGGTATTCCCCCACCTGCCAAGGTCACCAAGCAGCAGGCAGAGGAGCCAGGACAGAACCAAGCCTGATTCCTGGTCTGCCACTTGCACCTGTGTGACCAGGCCCAGTGGGCTTCGGGGTTTACCACTGAGGACTCCATCGAGCAGCCTTGGTGCCAAGAGGAATGCAGGTCCCAGGTCCAGATCAGAAAGTGCAGTGACGATAACGATAATAGTGAGTCACCATGCTGGTGCTTTATATTCACTTCACAATCCTCACAGCCATCCTTTCTGGGAAGAGACTGAAGCTCAGAAAGAGTAAGTGGTTTGCTCACAGCTGAGAGGCGCAGAGATTGGGCCCCAGAATTGCTGGCTCAACCTTCCTCACTGGCACCCTTCTGTTCTCGGCTTCTGCAGCACCATCTCCAGCAGGTCTTTCCTAGAGCCCCCATTTAAACTGGGATCTCAGTATTCTCAGTGTCTGCACCCTATCTTCTTCTGAGCATTTATCACCATCTGCAATTTGTTTCATGTATTTATTCCCCTGTTTATTTTCTGACTCTCCCACTAGAATGTAAGCGCCAAGAGGACCGAGACCACGTCTGTCTGGTTTACTGCAGGACCACAGAATGAAGCCTGGCACAAACAGGTGCCTATCACCTACTGATGGGATGGGTCAATGGATGGATGGATGGATGGATGGATGGGTGGATGGAGACAGCCAGCATTGCTGTGTGTGCGGCCAATGTGCAGTGAGTCTGCCTGAGCTCAGGTGTGTGATGAGGAAACATGCTAGCCTGCATAGTAGAGAGCGTGCGGATTTTGGAGTCTAACTCAACATTAACCAACTGTGTGACCTTGGAAAAGTCCCTTTTTCTCATTAATTAAATGGGAATAGTAACACTTGCTTTCAAGGGCTACTATGAGGGTTAGATCAGATAACAAAGCACAAGAACACAGAATATGGATCCTGATGTATCCAGGTCCCAGTGCAGAATAGCTCACCGCCCCCTCTGCCTCCCTGCAAACAACAGGTCTTGGAACTCCAGGCTGGGAAAGGTCGAGGTCTCCACTTGCATTTAGAGGTGGCTGCTGCCCGCAGTCTCAGCGCCCTTGCTGCTCTCCCCTCCCCATGCATGCAGCAGCCAATTTCAAACTATGTAAATATGCCAGGCTGCCTCCTCAGCAAGAGAACAGCTATACTTAGTGCAATTTGCATGTATTTTAAGCTGACTTGTTCCAGGCAAAGAAGCCGATTCATGAATTTAATAACATTCATAGGTTTCCAGAATGTCAGCACTAGGAGACGTCAAAGACCATCTAGCCCAGCCCCCTCATTTTTCAGAGGATGCCCAAGGCAGCAATGTGTCCAAGGTCATGCTGCTGAGATGGAGCAGGGCTGGCATCAGCCTCTGGGCTTCTGAGTCTAAGTACAGTGTTCTTTCCAGGGTCAGTTATGTTTCCTTCTAGTCCCTCCTAGCATTTATCTGAGCGAGTATGAGTTTGCAGCCTTCAGTCCTCAAGCTGCCTGGTCCGCCTTAGCTCACGGGGCATAGTCTGACCTCCAAGGCTGCCTTGAAGGCAGGGGTAAGGGTGTGGAGGTTATCTGAGGCAATCCAGAACTGGGTTGTATGCATAGAACAAAACAGGGTATGACCAGTCCAGGAGTCCTTCCTATCAGGCACTGAGGGACCCATAGAATGAAATCTCGTAAGCATTCTCACTACCCTTAACAGCCCATCAAGATGATGCATTAGGTCATCCAGGGATTTACCTAGAGCATATTGTTAACTCTGGTCGACAGGATCTGCCTACCCAGCGAGGCTTCTCCCTTCTGGTAACTGAACTCTTCATTGCTTTATGGGAATGGTCTCCTTCACGAATTTCAATGGGACTGTCAATCAAAGGGCCCTCAGGTTTTGCATGGGCTGGTCATGTGCCCCAGGCCCATCTGGTCAGTGGTCCAGGGTGGTCATGTGACCCACATTTGGAGTTAATGAAGATGCTGGTTCAGGAAGTTGCTCTTTTTCTGAAGCAAGCTACAGGATACGCAAGCCTGGCACCTGCAGCAGCTACCTTTGCCACCACAAGGAGACAGTCTGCTTGAGAAAGAAGTCAGCACAGTGGAAAGTGGGGCTTAATATGGAGACACCTTGTACTGATGCCGTTATTGAAATGCCTGGATCTAGCCATGCCTAAAGGCCAGATCCATCCCCTAAGGAACCTCTATTTCCTCAAGCTAATTTGGGTTAGAACTCTTCAGTTGCATCTGAAAATCTGAAATACTCCTCATTTAGTCACTAATCTGCATTCTTTCCTGAGCAATAATCTCATGAAATGATTCCTACTATGCAAGATTTCTTAGGGGAGAAGGTCTTATACTGCCTTATGAGGGTCCTCCCTTTGCCATTAGTGTGTTTGGAACCTGACCTGTGACAGGTGCTCTTACGTTGAGTCATTTAGTTACTCCAACCATTTTGTCAAATTATTATTATTATTACTATTGTTGATATTATTAATGTTATCATCATTATTTTCATCATCATTATTATTATTATTATTATTAACCCTATTTTAGGGATCAGGAAACTGAGGTTCATGTGGTCACCAGAGTCATACTAAATTTACTATAATTCTAATAAAAAAAGCCTCATGACAATGATGATGATTGCTTCCAAATTTTGAAAGTTTACTGTGTGCCAGGTGCTTTGCTAACATGTTACCCATGTCAATTATTCCTCCCAACCACCTCGGAATTTTACAGTTGAAGAAACTGAGGTTCAGAGCATTTTGCAGCCTGTCCAGCTGGAAGGTGGACTGGGATGGGCCCTCACACAGCACTGCCACCTGGCGCTTGGGGTTCGAGATTGTCCTGAATGTGATGATTCTACTCTCATTCCGCCACCCCCACCCCCACCCCCACCCCACCCCTCCCCACCCCGCAGCTTTTGTCTTTCTGGGCTAGGTCTTAGAGCTGGCTCTCATTCCTCCTGGCTGTCTGTGTGTCCCTCCAGTCATACCTGGACTGACCAGGCTCAGGGAGACACAGCCCACCTAGATCCCCAGTCCGGGCTTAAGGGACTAAGGCCAGGTGCCTGGGCTGCATCTGAGCCCCCTTGACAGCTGCTGTCAGTTACCGGCTGCTCACGGGTGGTGAAACCCCAACCTGGGGACACCACAGATTGGCCACGGGTCAACCTGAGTGTCCCTGTCACTGGTCCCCACCTCTCTGGGATCCCCGTTGGAGGCACACTGAGCCACTGGGCCCTGGGGTGCTCAGCAGTGGCTCCACTGTTTATTTACAGAGCAAGAGCAGTTCCCGCCTGGAACACTGGCATGCTGCCTCCCTTCCAGGAATAGCTCTGTGACCTAGGCCAAAGAGTCCCCATATTTGGCAGAGGGAAGTAAACCTTCACGCAGAACAACTGAATGGTCCAGAATGGCTGGCTCTTGCTGAGGCCTTCTCTCCCAGACTCTAGTCCCACTTCCCCAGGCTGGACACCTCCAGCTCCCTTCCTAGTCCCCTGGGTGTCCCGCTCTGCTGGCTGTGCCCCATCTGGGATTCCAAGGGGATCATATGTACCCTCTGGCAGGCAAGAACTTGTCTTTCGGTCATCTAATCATCTGAACAGTTTCCCAAGCTGGGTAGAACTGCCAAAAATTGCCAAGTCAACCTTGCAAGGAAGCACTCAGGACTGTAGGCACAGATGGTTTCCTCGGGGGCTCATCATTGAGATTCTTCTTCAGTGATAACCAAGGTAATTTTGTCCAGTCTTTGGTCTCCACTTCCTCCATGAGTGAGAAGCTATAGACACTGTTTTAGAATATAAAACAGGGAAAACTACTCCATGGATCCTCTCAGCTCCATCAGAGTGAATTGTCCTTTGACCTCTTGGGAGTCTACCTTGACCAATCAGATTTCCAAGCCCCTTGCCCTCTGTCTACCTTCACCCATCAGACCCTGAGCTCTGAATCACAGGAGAGAGTTTATTGGAGTAGACAAACATCAGCTTCAGGGTCCAACCTGGGTTTGAAATCCAGCACTCCTGCTCAGTAGGCCCTGAGCAGATAACTTCTCTCAGCTTGGTACCTTCATCTGTGTAAGAACTTAGGAAGCATGCATATAAGGTCCGGGCACATAATAACTGCATCATACAGATGGCTGCTGCCATTTTTGCCTGTTTGTTAAATGATAGCTCACACCTTCCTCCCTACCACTCCCTCTCCACATCAGCTTTCCTGGAGGGACACTTTCTAGAGCCCTCTTCTCACGCCTGTCCCAAGCCCTCGCCTTCCTGAGAGAGAAACAATGTCCAGTTCCAGGTGCCTGGTCCAGCAGTGAGAGGTGTAGGGTCACTCTTACCTTGGGATGCTTGACATGGAGACCCGGTTTCTTCTGTCTGTTCCTTGGAACCCTATAAAAAAATTGGGAAGGTACTGTTACCCCCCCAATCCTGGGCAAACTCCCTCAGAACATTCACGAGCACTCATACCAAATGCAAAAATTATTTCACAATATATCACAGTCCTTCAGGTAAAACATGAAACTGCAAACTGAGGGAAAAAATCTTTATGCACTTGGATTAAGCAAAGAGTTAAGCACCGAAAACAACCTATGTTTTAATGATGAATGGAATCTTGTCAAAACAAAGAAACCTTTGTTCAGTGAATAGAAAGATAAATGAGACACAGAATATATTTTTACATATTTGACTCTCTTTCTCTCTCTCTCTCTCTCTCTCTCTCACACACACACACACACACACACACACACACACACACAAAGAACTCTCAAAACTTAGCAATAAGAAAATACAAACAGCCTCCTCCCAAAATGGGCAAAAGATTTGAACAGATATTTTACAGATATATGGATGGAAAATAAGTACTGGACATGTGCCCAACATCATTAGTCATTAAAGAAATGCAAACTAAAACCTTAACAGTATGGTCTTACCATATGTGAGTTATCACTACATACCTAGTAGAATGGCTAAAATTAAAGACCCTGACATCAGCAAATACTATTAAGAATGCAGAGTGACTACACTTTCCAACATTGCTGGTGACAAACCACTGAAGTCACTTTGGAAAATGGTTTAGTTGTTCCTCATAAAGATAAACATGTACTTAATAAATAAACAAGCAATCCCACTACCAGGTATTTACCCAAGAGAAACGATAGCTCATGTTCACACAAGAACCGACCATGGTTACTGCCACTTTTTCTCTGATGTAAATATTCGCAGTCGCTTTATTCACAATCATTAAAAACAGGGAAAAGCTCAAATCTCTTTCAACCATTTAATGAGTAAATAAACTGGGATCTCCAAACAGTAGAGTACTTACTACTCAGCAAAGAAATGTCATCAACCACATACACTACACCAACATGGAGGAATCTGAAGTGCATTTGACTAAACGAAAGAAGCCAGGCCCTGAAGGCAAGACACTTTAGGCTTTTATTTATATGATTTTTCAGAAAAGACAAAAGGAAGGGGTTGGAGAACAGAACCAAGGTTTCCGGCGATTAGAACTGGGAGGAAGAATTGGCTTCTTGCAGGAACTATTTGAAGTGATGAAATTCTCCTGTATCTTAAAGTGCTAAGTACACAACTCTACGCATTTGCCAAAACCCACAGATCTGCACACCACAAAGTGAAATGCAATGCATGGAAACTTAAAACGTTAAACCAAATCAAATGTTTTTAAAAACAAAGAAGAGAGTATAAGTAATAAAGGAAAAAAATAAGTTGGTAGTATTCAAGAAAGAAATGAGGCATGTCCTGGTAAAGTAGCAGTTAAGCCAAACGCCTCCAAAGGAGCACAATCCACTAACATCCCAAAGTCCTGTGCTCACACCCCAGGTCTGGGGAGAGCAGGCACTGTGAACAACTAAATAAAAATAAAATGCGGTGCTTCTTTCTTCCTGCTTACCTAACTAGTCACCTTCATTCCTGTCTGCATCTTTCCTTAAAAAAAAAGAAAAAAAATCACAGAAATAAAAGGCGCATAAATAATAAGAAGTAGAAAACACATAACTAAAATGCCATCAACCACATGGTAGACTGGCTAGAAGAAATGTTTAAAAATAAAGAAAAGATTAAAGATATAAAACAATTGCACAAAGCATGAAAAACACAAATGACAGAGAAAATCCAATGTGCTTTTTCTTTGCTGTTATGAAGAAAGGAACAGATCAAGTAAAAGAAAATGTTTGGTAAAAGACCGAACATCAAAAAGGGTACTCAGTGTTTCAGGAAATAAAACTCCATGAAAATCTATCAATTCTGAGAATTTCTACTGAAGTCATTGAACTTCAAGGATAAAGAATGAATCACAACAATATTAGAAACAAAACATTATATATATTGTGAAAAATATTAAATTGCTAGTAATCCATTAATCAGTGCAGATTGAGCCCGCACAATGCGCCAGGTGCTGTTTTAGGGGCTGGAGATGAAGTGATGAATAAAATTAATCCCCAACCCCATGGACCTGATATTCTAGCAAGAGGAGATAATCGATACCAACAAATCTAATGTCTGTTAGTGAAGTGAGTTATGAAGGATAAAGCAGGATGTGGTGATAAAGAGTAGTAAGGAATCTTATTTTATCTGAATGATCAGAAAAGTTATTTCTGATAGGATCCTTTTGAACATAGATGGAAAGGAAATAAAGAAGTCATGCAAATATCTAAGAGTAGAGCATAACAGAAATAAAAATTAGCAAGTGGAGGATCCTGGGTGGGAACATATATGATGATTCAAGGAAGAACAAGATACTGTGGCTAGAAACAGCAAGAATGAATGGCTGATAGAAATGATGTCAGAGAAGTCATCCGGGCAGGCTCTTGTAAGATCTTACAGGATATAGTCTAAACGTGATGGGAAATCAGAGAGCTGAAAACGGGAATGCCTGGTTTAATTTTTAAAGAGTAACTGGCTATTGTGGGAATCATCTATAGAATGGGATGGGATGGGATGGGACAGGGAGGTGGGGTAGAATAAGGCAGCTGTGTAAGGTAGGACAGATTATGATAGAAGAAGGAAGTCAGTTTGGGTTAATTATACTAATAAAAGGGAGAAGTGTGATCACATAATTGGATGGAGTCAGAGGAGGAATCTGAAGAGTTCAGAATCTGGTTATATCTTGAAGGTAGAGTCACTTTTTTTATTTTTTTGCTATTAGGCTGACGTTGAAGTACAAGTGAAAAGATGACCCCAAGGACTTGGCTTAGTCATCTAGGTGAACTGTGGCATTTTTTATTGTATTCGAAACAATGGTGGAAGAATGGTTTAGGGGATTTTAATTTTGGTTGTCTTAACTATGTACAGCTACCTAAGAGAAAATGTATCAGACTTCTCCTTAGTAAGGATCAACCTCAAAGACAGAAAACTAATGCCAACAACATTCTGAGCGCAGAAATAGAAAGCAATATAAATTCAAAATAATTCAATATAAAGCACTTAGACAGATATCATCGTGTGTGGAAAATAAGGAACCCTCCTTGAAAAAACTATTTGACAATATAGCTAGCCAACCAAATAGTAAATCAAAATCATTCAAAGAAAGAATATGTGTGTGAAAACCTACAACTAGCAGAAAGCACTCCATCATAGTCCACAGGTCATAGATGAGGCAAGTAGAAATTACAGTTGGAGAACAGACAGTAAATGTTATTACTTTGGACAATGTGAGAGTAACGCATATAATAACTGTCTTGTGGGAGGCAAGTAGGGAAAGGAGTAATATGCTAATTTTCTAATCATTCATAACAGAGTCACTAGATAGTGTCTAAAATTGGAAGTTGACTAAAAACTTATTCTACTCTCTTAATATTTGTTTTCTCTTAATTTTAAGGCTATTTTTGGAACTAATTTTTTTGTGGTAAAAACATGTTATTTGATGTTCATAAAATCTATGTCAATTCCTTGAGTTTCTTTATGTCCTATTTTTAAATGCCAGTTAATAGATTTTCAGTAAAAATGCCCTGTTCAGTCTGATTTGATCTTGGTAGAATTATCTCCCTATCCATCTACAGAGCCATTCATTTACTCCTCTCTGTGCACATATGCACAAATATATGACCAAAATGGTTACCACAAATTGCTAATGACAGTTTGGAGAAAATATGAATTTCATAATTTCTTTCTCAATCAACTATTCTCTTACCATCAACTATTTACATTCAAATACAAAAGTTTTAGTTTTTAAAAACTAAATGGCAAGCACAAACTCAGCTGGTTAGAAAAGGATAGAATTTTATGGTTCTAGAAGATAAGGTAAACCATGTGTTGTCATTGATTCCAGCTTTCCTGAGTGTTTGCACTAACTCTGTATGGGGAAGTCAGGGGTCAAGGACATGACTGAGTCCTGAAAACATAAAGTTCTCCACACTGCAAGTTTGGGTCAAGGATTAGATCATCTGCAGAACATGTGATTGGGACCATGTGATTGAGTGGAGGTGGGCGCTCTGTGTTTTCTGTGTCTAATCTCACCCTGGACAATCTCCAGTTCTCAGGAGTAGGTCAAAGCAGAAATTTCTGGGGGGTGAGAAATGAGTGTCCTTGATTAGCGTGTTCATGAGTTTTAGAATCGCAAGCAGTGCCCACTAGAAAGCAAATAGGATCACTAAAAACAACATTGCCCAACTTGCTAAATTCCTTTTTGATGGGCTAGAAGAATCAGTATGTTCTGATGTCAGGAAGACATTCAACAGAACCTCTCACCAGTCCTGTGGATGACTTAGGAATGTCTCCAATGGAGGGGGTCATGGAGGCTGCAATGAGCCCTGGGTGTGGGCCCTGCCCCGATCAGCATTCCCAATGACCACGTGCTGATCCAAACTGAAATGGCATGAAGCCAACAGAGATGTCTCAGTCCATCTCAAAAGATCCTGTAGGCTGAAACCAGAAGCTGCAAAGTAACAATTTCAGCTAAATAAACCCAGAATGAGATATACCTAACTTGGGAACATTTCTTCAGGCAAAGACTTTAGGATTTTAGTTGACTTGTCTCCGTATTTATGGCTCACGTGTCAGTGCTCCAAAAAGTCATTACTTACACTTCCAACATACCGTCCCCACTTGGGCTTTGTAGAATGAAGGCAGATACCGTCACTGTATTTACCAAGATGCTTCTTCAGGTGTCAGTCAACCCCTCAACAAGAGCCCCTTGATTCCAATTGCTTGTGATCATTGATGCTCCTGAGGTTGTCTAAGTAGAGCTGAACTTTGTAAACTGAGTTTGCTCATTGGAAATGTGACCAGACCAGATGAATGGTTCCAGCCAGGGCCAGTGTCACAGGCATACAGCGCTGTCACACAGGGCATGTGCTAGGGAGACGCCGAAGGACCTGCACCATCTTGAGATGTTTAACTTCTGAACAGGCGTCCCACATTCCACTGACTGATGAGCCCTGCAAATGATGTAGCTGATCCTATTCATTGAGGAGCATGAAAGAAATGTTTTTACCTGTTGAATCTTCTTAGCTCTTTTTACTATAAACTTACACCATTTGGTGAATATTAAAATCTATACCAATAATGCTGCAATGAGAATGGGGGTGTATATATTTCTGCAAATAGGTGTTGTTGTGTTTTTAGGGTATATACCCAGCAAAGGAATAACTGGATCATAAAAAATTTACATTCTCAACTCTTTGAGGAATTTCCATAATGCTTTCCCGAATGGCTGCACCATTTTACACTCCCACCAACAGTGAATCAGAGTTCCCTTTTCTTCACATCCTCTCCAGCACATCTTGTTTCCTTTTTATGGATGATAGCTTTGTCACAGGTGTGAGGTCATCTCACTGCTGTTTTTATTTACATTTCCCTAATGATAAGGGAAGTAGAACACCTTTTCATGAACCTGTTAACCATTTGTACGTCATTCTTGGAGAGGTGTCTGTTAAGGTCATCAACCCATTTTTTCATTGTATTGCTTGGGTTATTTTTTTGGTTTTCTAATTTTGTGAGGTCTCTGTGTATTTTGGATATGACCCTCTTGTCAGACATGTGATCAACAAATATCTTTTCCTATTTAGTTGGAAGCTTTTTTCTTTTGATACAAATTTCTTTTGCTGTGTAAAAGCTTTTAGTTTGATATAATCCCACTTGTTTACTTTGGATTCTACTTGCCTTGCTATTGGAGTTGAGTTCCCAAAAATATCTCTTAGGTCAGTGTCCAAAAATGTTTTGACTATGTCTTCTTCTATTTTATGGTTTCCAAACTTACATATAAATCTTTAATCTATTTTGAGTTAATTTTTGTGTACAATGTTGGGTAGTGGTCTAGTTTCAACCTTTTGCATGTAGTTGTCCAGTTCTCCCAGCAGCACTTATTGAGAGACTAACCTTGCCCATTCTAAGTTTGGGGCCCCTTTATCATTTAGATGTCCATATATTTGTGGGTTTATTTCTGGGCTTTCAATTCTGTTCCCTTGATCTCTATTTCTGTTTTTATTTGAATACTGTGCAGTTTTGACTATTATCATTTTGTAGTAGAGTTTGAAGTCAGGGAACATGACTCCTCTACTTATTCACAGAGATATATGCATGCCCATGATCATTGCAGCATTATTTGCAACATCCAAGAAATGGAAACTACCTAAGTGCCCATTAACAGATTAATGGATAAAGAAGATGTGGTATATCTATACAATGGAATGCTATATGACCATCAAAAGGGGAAAAATTCTGCCATTTGTAGTAACATGGATGTACTATAGAAAATATTGCTTAGAGAGGTAAGCCAGAAGGAGAAATTCAGAAGGAGAAAGACAAACATCATATCACATCACTCATGTGATGTATATAGATATAAAACAAACAAATGATGTAAATTGAATAATAGACTTTTAAAAAGATAGAACTAATCCAAACAATAATATATTTTTGGTGGTGGGAAAGAAGGCATATAAAAGGGTTCATAAAAGATTCAAAATAAGTGAGGGGAAATGGGGTAAAGGGGATTAATTGTAAAGTGAAGGGAAAATGTAAAGGAAATAGTGATAAATTTACTGTACTATATACAGATGTAAATTTGCTATTAGGTATACTTCAAGTCAAGTTAATGTTGAAATGCAACATTCCATCAACAAAATCAATTAAAAAAAGAAATTATCATCAATACATAAAATCTTTGAGTAAAGGACTGATGACGAACTCTGCAGTGGGGGTATCACACTATCATATGAATCCACTGATCGATTTTAGTATCATTAAAAGTGGACAACCAGACAAAATGGGCCTCCTGATGTGTTGCTCTGTGCAGTTCTTAAAGGATCTTTGCCTAAAATATTGAACCTAAATATAATCAAGTCTTTATAATCCAGTCCACAGGAATTGTGGACTTACAATAAGATGTGAAATGATGCAATGACACAAGCTCATTCTATAGGGCAACTTCTTCCTTTGACAAGTCTAAGTTATGAAATAAAATATAAGAAGAGGGTGCTTGAAACGCAAAGAGTCCAGAAGAACCTACCAACCAAATACAAAGTATGGACTGTGTTTGAATCTGGATTTACACAAACTAGCTTTCTTTAGACCCAAGGCAACTAAGGATGTTTAACTAGCAGGTGGATATTAGATGATTCCAAATATACATCCCTCTTTGCTGTGTGATAATGGTGTGTGATTATATCAGAAAACATGTTTTTGAGAGTTTTACAATGAGTAATAGAAATAAAAGGAGATACCATCTGGAATTTGCCTTTAAATATTTCATTTTAAAAATCACAGCAAAATTCTGATAACCAATGGATCTTGCTGATGAACTTTGGGGAGTTCACTGTATGATTTTTAAGTATTTTTGAATTTTTTTAATTCATTTTTAATTTTGTTAAGAAAATTAATTACATTTTAAAACAAATGAAGAAATAAAATCTATGCCAACTTGCATCTAATCTTTGTCAAATCACTGAACAAATACAGACCTATGATTTTCTTGGTTGTCTCAGAAAATACATACTACTTAGCCCTTCTCCCACTTATCATTATTTTGCACGTACGTGCTTGTCCATGCCTTGACATAGCTCCCATAGTTGTCGTTTTTAGTAGCTCTGTCCTATTCTAGAATGTAAATACACCATGAGTTTTAAGCCAAACCCTGATGGCTGGGCATTTGGACTGCTTCCCATTTTTATAAATAGCATTTCTGAGAGCAACTAAGTACAAATTACTTTCTTTCTTTCTTTTTTTTTTTTCTCCTTTAGGCTATTTCTTTAGTGTATATTCTCAGAAGTGGAATTATCAGGTCAAAGGGTAGGAATAATTCTATAGCTCTTAAATATGACTGCATTTTCTCTCGAAAAACTGGGCCGATCTATGGAACCATCAGCAATATACGCGCAGCTGCTTCTCTAGTTCTCAAATAATTATGTTACACTAGCTTAATCGGTGTATAATGATATCTCAAAATTGAAACTAGTCTAAATATTCAACAATTAGAGAGTGAGTTTTCAAGCACGGTAAGTCGGTACACTCTTTCTATAGGGTCAGTCAACATCCATGTTTAAAGGCACCACAGTCCACAGGCCTGGTACACAGTCAATCCTTCCTTTCAGCTTGGGCTACTTTCTGTCCCACCAAGTGACCTCAGGTTAATCCCCCAGGGGGCAGAGACCTTCGTCTGAGGCGTGTGCCCCAGAGGCAGACAGGATAAGCTGCGTCCTGGCACCCCATCACCTGCTGAGCAGCTCTGTCATCACCACCAAGTGCCGCCCAGGTTTGAGAAAGGATCAATAAAGCAATGCATGAGGCAGGCTCTATGACAGTGTCCAAGTTAGTTGCTGACATATTCTAGGGAAGAGAGCTGGCTGTGCAGTCACTGATCAACCCTTATGCTCCCAAGTGACAATGGAACCGCTGCCACGGTCAGGGAGGGAGTAAGAGCTGTGAGTCCCTGCTGCAGGCCACAAACTCTGCACCTTCCAGGGGAGAGGAGTCCAGTCTGCTGCCCACTCCCGCCTTCCCACAAACATAACAGTAATACATGGTTACTTAGTAATTATTTAGAACGCACTTACTATGTGCCAGGCACTGCTCCAAGTTATTCCCATCTCATCACCCTAACAATGCAGGGGGACAGGGACTGTCCCCATTGTACAGACGAGGAAATAGGGCAACGGAGCTTCAAAAACTTGCTCTTCACAAGTCAACAGCTGTGTGGTGCTACAGCCAGCGTGCCAGCCCCGGCAAGCCAGCTCAAGCTCCGGAAACCAAATGCTTGTTTTATAAGCTAGACTATCAGTAAATGAGTCAGGAAACACCAGAGCCTACACAGACCCTGGGCACTGTCTGCTCAACCCCCTGACTTTTGAGATGAGGACTTAGCAGAGAAGTTCACCCACCCTGAAGCACACAACGTGGCGTGGCTGAGCAGGATGCAGACCCGGGCTCCTGGCTCCACATCTACTGAGACCCTTCTGCTGCCCCAGGGTCCGGGACTGGGCTAAGAGGGACTGTTCTGTGGGTTTCTATGGATAATCCCACCCAGCCCATCCTTGAGGGCCCACGTCAAGGAACTGAGCAGTCTTCATACTGAAAGAAAATCAGCCTGGACAAATCAACTATAGGAAATCAAGCTGAGATAGATGATTTCTGGAGTAACACCAAACCCACCATTTGCTCTGGCTGACAGAGCTGTTTCTTTCAGGTTGTTTGTGTCCAGAGGAGCCAAGGGCTGAGTGAGAGAGGCAGCGTTTCTTTTAAAGACCCACGCAGAAGGACAGAGGAATGCGGGCTCTCCAAGGTTCATCCCATCGGTCCAGGAGCGGTCCTTTCCACCGGGACTGAGCTCTCCCAGGCCCCCTCCCTCCAGTTCCATGCACCCCCTCCACCCAGCCTCTCCAGGCTCAGGGCTCCACAGCAGAATGGCTCTTAACTCCTCTGAGGTGAATTCTGTGCTTCCTCCCCCTCTTCCACGTCTGCTGACATGCACCTTCTTTGAGCCTCTATGGCTATAAATAAATGACGTCTGAATTGATTAGAGGATTGCCTTTCCCTCCAGCAACATCCCTGACCTCCCATTTCTGAACTCTTGCTGCCAAACAGCATCACTCAAATTTCTGTTGCTTTGGGATTTAGCAGAAAAAGCCCTCACCTGGGAATACAGGACACTCAATGTGCAGTCGGGATGGGAGGGTTCCAGGCCTGGTCCTGCCACTGACTCTATGACCTTGCGCATGGCCTTCAATTCCTTGAGCCACAGTTTGCTTGTCTGTAACAGAGATGGTCATTCCTGGGCACCTTCAGTAGAGAATTATTGGAAGAAGCAGACGAGATAAGTGTTAAAATCCATGAGCTGTGATGCCCAGCGTGATGTCAGCTATGGCACCGCTCCGTCTCCCAGCTGGGCAGCTCTGGGACCTGAGAAAGTCCTAATAATCGCTTTGAGCTTCACTTTTCCTGCCTCCATAGGAGAAACAGTCACACCTACTCTTCCACAATGTTATTTTTGTGACAAAAATGACTAAATCATGGGAACACTCTTTAAAACAATAAAATGCCCCTCCCCACTGATCTACAGTGATTATAAATGAGGTAAATGGAGAGTGTTCAATGACACAAGGAAATAACTGCCACAAGAAAACAGTTCAGGATACTGAACCGTATGTAGACGCATAGAAGAGTAGAGGGAGGATGAGAAAATGCTAACAGTCGAACTCTGATTCATTACCTGCTTTATCAATTTTGGTTCTCCTATATTGAATATATGTTGATCATTAACACGGTGGGGGATGGATTCAAATGGGATTTATTAAGGTCTTAAAGATGGTTTTGAAATCTTGTTCTCAGGTTGCTCAGACAGAGAAAGACCTGGCACCAGCAGCTGGATCGATTCTGAGAAAGTTGGTGTGTGCTGTGGGGGGCTGGGGGGCTGGAGAGAAGTGGCCCAACAGCCAGCACATCACAGGGCAGCAGAGACGACAAAAACTCAGCAATTCCTGGTTACCCCGCGCCCCCACTTTCCACATCAAAATCTGACACCAAAATAGGAAAAGTGACTCACTCAGATACCACATTTCTCATCTCCTACTTCTGTAACCCTTCTGTGTCATCTCTGAGGGCCTCTGAGCCATCTGCCCACCTGAATGGCATCTCTGCTCTCCAGCTGACACTCCCCAGTTCTCCGGTCAACAGACCCACCGGGCAGTCGGAATCACTAGCCTGCACTCAGGCACAACATATTTAGGATATGAATCTACCGAACCCCTGTCCAGAAAGTAAGGCCACTGCATATGTAGCAGCTGAATAATAGAAATGACAGAAATCAGAGATTTTAGCTTAATGCAGCATCTGCATGTGGAGACAAGGAAGTTCAAGTACAAAGTCCTTGATGACTTAGACAAAGTTACACAGTTAGTGTTTGGAGTCAAATCTCATTCTTGTTATTATTCCTGATTCAGTGTTCTTTCCCATTATATGGTACAGGGCCTCTAAGATAAATCAATTAGTGAAATAGAAACTGATAATAAGTGTTGTCATTTAACAAATCATCATTACTAATGGAAATTTCCAGAACATTTAGAACACATATAATGATCAAAGAGTTAATGTCTTAAATAGTCAAAAACACTTACAAATCAATAAGAAAAAGATAACACAACAGAAAAAAGAATGAATAAAGGGTACAAAGAAGCAATTCATAGCAGAAATACAAGCGGCCAGCAAATCTGTGTCCTACTTGTAGAAGACACATTTGTTATAAAAAAAAAAAATCCATTCATTCAGCAGAGAATTAGACAGGGAAGCTTGAAGGGCCCTCGTTTTTTACATTGTCTATTTCTCTATCATTTAAATTTACTATTACGAACATTTTGAATTTCAAAAAATGGATCCTCTAAAATATAGAAATGTATTATCACACACATAATGTGTGTGCTGCTTGGAATTATCATGGTCAGTACTTGCTTTTGTCCTCCTATAACACAGACCCACTCCAACAATATACAGCAGTCACACCAGCAATCAAATGAATTTCGGGGGTGCCAAAAACCAGAAGTGAAAAAAAAAAGAAAAAATAGCTTTAAAATATCACATGAAAATTTAAGAGAATATAATCTTGGGCTGGGAAAGGCCTTCCTAAGCAAAACATAACGTCTAAAAGGCAAAAAGAAAACGTTGACAGATTTGACTACTTCCAGAGTAAAACTCTGTACAATAAAAGAAGATAAATGAGAGGGTGGGAGAGAAAATTGGTAACAAATATGGTGACAAAGGATAAATGTATAGACTTTAGGTAACAACGTAAAATCAATTACAAAAGATCAAACCTTTAATGTAAATAAAAATAGGCACAGGTTATAAATTTTTCAGTAAAAAAAGGAATTTAAATGGCTAATAAAAAATTAAGATGTTCCACTTCATTGTAACCAGCTTACCCATCAATAGCCATTAAAAGTAGTTACAAATAATAATCCACACTGTGGAATACTATGGAGGCATTGTTTTTTAATTAAAAACAATCTATTAGAAAGATTCCCAAACACATTTTATGGAAAAAAATAAGTGACAAAGCAATGTAAATAATGATTCCATTTATGTTTAAAAGTTGTGACTGTTTCCATTTATGTACATATACATGTAAATACATAGACAAAACTTTGAAAGAATGCACATCAAACTGTTAGCAGTGGTGTCCCTCTGGAAGGAAATGGAATAAGGAGGCAGCTTATGAACCAAGGAGACAGCCACCATTGGATTTATTTGCTAATGTGTGTATTATTTGACTCTTTTACAAAACAACATTCTTCTATGACCTGTGTAGTTTAGAAAATCAATACAAGAAAACAATGGACAGCTTAGGAAGTCTGTGTTTTCTCCAGACCAGACTATAAGGAATTGCTTTAATTTTAGGAATCATCTTAAGATAGAAATGAGATAAGCAACTTTAGGAGCATCAGGAAGTTTCATCTAAATCCATTTTCAGTGTCCGCGATGCCCAGACTCGTTCCTGTTTGTTCAAGCCTCAGTGCACATAGAAGACAAGTCCACAGCAGGCAAGAGGAAGGGACCTCTTTGGACTCTCATCCAGAAGAGTCCCACCTCCAGCTCTTCCCACCCTTCACCAGCCAACGCCTCCCCCAGAGGCAGCCCCCATCTCTACCTCCAACCAGGTTTCCTTCACCTGCACCCCCAGTCCTCTTATAGGAAGGACAGACAGACTCACATCCTTCATCAGGAAAGTCTGCACTGCAGACATTTCAAGAGAAGAAACTTTACAAAGTAGAACTCACATAACCTCAAAGAGAAGTCTCTCACATTCCCTGGTCACATCCACTACTCTCACCCGAGGAATGAGAATTTCTCCCCCACACTGTTGAAATACATTCAGAAAACTTATGTGCCAGATACCACACGGGGTCTTTCATTCATGGTGCTCATTCAGTCACACCACAATCTCGAAGCGGGCACTACTGTCTACCTGTTAAAAGGTCACATCACCAAGGAGCAGTTCAGTTCCTACCTTATGATCTAGCAATTTCCTTTCTAGGTGCTACTTGAAGAATAAGAAAAAAGTAAGTCAAAAAGATAAATGCACACCTATGTTCACTGGAGAAGTGTTTACAATAGCTAAGAAATGGAAATAACTAAAGTGCCCATGGACAGACGATACACAATGGAATACTACTCAGCTATAAAAAATAATGTGAAATCTTGCCATTTGTGATGACATGGATGGAAATCAAGAGGATTATGATTAGTGAAATAAGTCAGAAAGCAAAAGACACATACTGGATGATTTTACTCGTATGTGGAACACAAAGAAAGAAAGCAAATAAACAAAAAACAAAACAAAAACCCTTGGACACTGATGACAGAACTGAGTTTACCAGAGGAGCCAGAAAATATGGGGACTGTAACAAAGGGTGGCAGGGTCCAACGGGCTGTGGTCGAGGACTGTTAGAAATATGGTTGGGCACCGTGTGTGACATATTAAATGAAATGTGAACTTGCATATCTAAAATTTGTGTTGTCAATTAAAGTTACCTCAATTTTTCCATTTGGCTTCACAAGGATGTATTAATGAGGTTCTCAAGGCACAAGCCAACATATTTAGAACCCACAAAATAGATGGGGTCCCCATCCTTGAGTTGTTCATTCTCGAAAGGTATAAAGTCTCACGATGAAGAAATCTCGGGTTTATATTACACAGATTACAGCCAGGCATGGCTTAATAATGGGGATATATCCTGAGAAATGAGTCGTTAGGCAGTTTCAGGGCTGTGCAAAGGCCCCAGAGTGTACATCATTCTCCTGACAGTACTGCCGTGTCACCAGCATGACAATTCAGTAGGGCATCTTGGAAGAGGATCTGGGTCCTCCATGGCTTCTTCGCACTCCTGCAACAACAGGTGGTGTGTGCTTCCACATCAGTAGGCAAGAGAATTTGGGACCACCATGCTAAATGCAATCTGTCCTTCCCCCAGCATCAGTGTGCACACATGACCGTATCCTCTGTGGAGAACCAGTGTCAGGCCAGGAGTCTCATAACGAAAATCAGTTTGACGGTGACTCAAAAGTATATAATTTCACCACATCAGAGATGAGACAAGTAAATGAGGGGCTGAGGAAATACATGCCTGGCAGTTCACTGAAGTCTTCCCACAAGTCAGGATTTGGACACAGCTTTGTGAGACTCCTGATCTCATGCCCTTTCCACCACATCACAAAAACCTCGGGGTGTGAGAAAATCTTGGGGTGCAGACTACATCCAACAAGAGGATCAGTGTCAGGTGATCAGAGCATAATGAAAACCAGCTTGGTAGAGGTTCACTCAAAATTATGCCCCATAATGATTTATGATTCTGGGAAACACTGTCAAGGAGACCAACTTTCTCCTTTAGCCTTGACCGTGGGAAACACAACCTTTCTTCTCTGGACCTCGAGCACAGTCTTTGGGATAAAGCCGCTCTCTGCCTGACCTCCAGAGCCCCAAATTCCAAGGTGCCATCTCCCCTATCCAAGTCCGCTAACGGGCCTCCCCCTACCCTCCCATCTTTTCTGCTTTCAACCCTCAAGCCCAGTGTAATGGCTGTGCTTTGCAACCTCAATTCGTTTATCAAGTAGTCTGATCTAATTCCATCCCTGCCTCTGGGACCTCTCCCAGAATCGGCAAAACTAGCAGCCCTCCCCCACATCCTGGCCAGCCTCCCTCAGAGTGGCAGGGCCTGTCCTATAACTCACTCAGCCTGCACATTAGCTGCTGTAGCCACGTCACCAGCATCTCTAAGCTAACTCATCACTGGTTTCCTTCACCGCCAAGCAGTTCCAGGGTTCCCTGCCTCAGAGTAGGCACCCCTCTCCCTCCTCAGGGGATGTCAGGCGCCCACACAGGGCCCTCTCCCCACCAGAAAGGAGGAGGTGCTCTCCAACCCCCGAGTCTGCAGTGGTGCCTCTTGACCACACTGGAGAGGTCCTGTCTGCCCTCCTACTTTGCAGGCCCCTCAACAGCACACGCAGCACATGCCCGCCGCACAGACACAGCAGCATGGAGAGAGGCGTGAACACGATGAAGCCAGAGCTTCCCTGGAGCCGCCCCTCCCCCGGTTGCAGCCACCTGGCTGCCTGCCCAGGAAGCTCCCCATCCTCGGGGCCTCCAGGAAGCAAGACCTGACAAACCGACAGCAGCCACAGGCCACCCCACACCCCCCTCCCCAGCCCAGAGAATCCAATCTGAAGCACACAGAGCTTTTTAACAAACAATTAGCTTGAATTTTTCATTAGCTGCTGCTTCCTTTGCAGTTTCTGCCTCTTCTTTCCCCGTGTGTTGTTGGGGAGGCCCAAGTGGGTCACAGACGACAGTCCAGCAGAGTAGAGGTTAAGACTCCCATGAAGCCAGCCTTGAGGTGGCCCCCTTAGGCAGCTGGTTGGAAGTTAAATCTTTATGCAGGCCCCAGCGTGGCCCACTTCAAAGAGCACCCCCAGTGACCAGCTGAGCCCAGCCTGACTTTTCCAGGCTGGCTCTTCCAGGCTGAGTACAAGGAGGAGGAGGTCAGTGAAGATGATGGAAGAGAGAGAGAGTCCGTTCAATCCTTTGCAAAGCTCTTGCACATGCAGACTCTCATTTAATTCACCCAGCAGCCCTGTGAGGTCATTATTATCAGCTTCTGTTTACAGAGGAAAATGAGCTTCAGGGGCAAGGGACATCCTCCAAGGACGACAAACAGCGGAGTAGTTGGAGAAGCTTTCAGGGATATTTCATGATGTCAGTTCCAAACTGGAATTTCAAAAGAGTTGATCAAGTAATTCTCCTTTCTGCTCTGGCGTCCCAGGTCTGGGAACACTGGATGAGTAAATGGATCAATGCTCAAGGATGGTTATTCACACCAGTTTTTGTTTTTGCTTTGCAGAGAAGTTAGAGAGATGAAGAGAGAGAATAGAGAAAAGAGTCTCTCTCAGTTCTACACAGTGAGGAGCCCACACGTGTGCACCCTGGGAAGGCCTCCAGTTCCTGTCTCCCCAACCACTGCCCCAGGGTCCATTTGAAGGTGGAAAAGCTCCCCCGGGAGGAGCACCTGTCCCTTTAAGGCCAGAGGGAAGGAAAAGTGCCCTCTAAAGAGGAAGAAAGGCCACCTCTCCAGAACAAGAGAAGACAGCTCCCCACTGCTCCCCACAACTTGAAGAGAGGACTGCACCCCAGGCCCTCACCTTTCAAGTATGCCTTATGCTCTGTCTTAGCCCCAAACTGCCTCTGGGCCCTGGTTGGAATCCAAGGAAGAGCTGGTTGTTCCTAAATTGGTGTGGCTGCTCTGAGCACCTCCTGGATGGTCGGTAATTGGTCATCGATGAATGAGTGAGTGAATGAAAGCCCAGAAGAAGACCAGCGAGGAAGGGCAAGACCTTCCAATCTGACTATATGCCATCTTCCTCCATAACCTCCACCTGACTTGTGGTATGCACCCTGCCCACTTTCTGTCTCCTGGTCATGGATCCAGGGACCTTGGACTCTCATGTGCTCTCCATTCATCTTCCCTCTCTGCTCCGGGATTCCATGCAGCTGTACACGTGCATGTGAGCTTGATCTGCACATAGTCCGGAAGTTCAGGAAACCAATGCCCTTGGAGGTCACCTTCAACCTACAAGCAGGGAGCCCATGAGCCAAGGACAGCTGTGAGATGAGTTGTGATCTCCCCGATAGTCTCAGGACCCAGCCCTGCTCCCCACAGCCGTGTCTGCTGTAGTACAGCCTTATCTTGGCCCTTCCTCCTTCTTTCACTGAGATACTCTCCACTATGAGACCCCTCAGGGTTCACGGGACCCCTGGCCCTACACCTTAGCCTCTGTCCACAGAATGGCTTCAGTTTCCACCTAAGGGAAAGACTGCAGCCTCCTCCCCAGGGGGCACAGCAGAGGTTACAACTGGCCTCACTGAGCCCTACTCCAGGCCGTGGACTGAGTGAGCGCTGCCCTTCCTAAGTTTCTTCTTTGTAAGACTCATAACTGTCCTCAGAGGTAGGTATTCCTATGGCCATTTATAGACACACATACCAAGGTGCATAAAAATATGTCACAAGTCAACGTAGGAGAGAAAGAATTGGTGGTGCTGGAAACTGGCCCTAGAGCCACCTGGGGGTCTTACCTCAGCGTTAAGTAGGTTGGCAGGCCTGACCCTCAAGCAGCAGAGACACCCCAGGACCAAGTTGGAGATGCACAGAGCCCTAATCTTGGTCCCCTCACCACTTCTAGGACAACATTGGCAGGTAAGAGCCTGGGGACAAGGAAAAGAAGACTGGTGCAGACGAGCACATGGGGGAACAGACAGAGGGGTTGGAGATCAGGCTCAAAGTCCATGTGGCCAAGCCCTGTAGGCCTGCCTGCCTGGGTCAGAAGGCGGGTTTCTCCCTGGAGCTAGCGAAGGCTCTGATACAGCAGTGGCAGAGCTGGGTTTCCATTTGAGAGCGCTTCCTCAGGCAGAACGAGGTCAGTGGTCACGAGTGCCTTTGTCCCAGAAGGGGATGATAAGGCCTGAAGGAGAGCAGGTGACAGGAGGTGCAGGAAGAGGAGGGATCGACTGGACAGATGAGGGTGGAGCTGAAGACAATCTCCAGGGATCACGTGTAGCTGCACCTGCTGTCTCATCTTGGGCCCAGTTGGTCTGCTGAGACAGCCTGGCCCATGGAGGACAGGCCCTACACTGTACCCACCAGAGGCAGGATGGTCAGCCTGGTCAGTGTCTCTGAGCAGCTATCACTCCTCCACACCTAAGGCCAGGCTCCTCTCCTACCAGGGGTCTGGTGGGGAGCCCCTGGGGAAGGATGAGGCTTCCTCGAACCCCGTCCTGGGAGGCTCTGCTGGGCCATCTTTACCTCTGAAACCCGTGAAATATTTACAGCCAGCCAAGCAGGGGAAGTGAGGGGGAGCTGGAACATGAATTATTGACAGCTTCACTTTCATCCTGGCCCAGACTGCTGGCCGAGTAGAGGCCCAAGGGAGTCCCAAGGCAATCTATGGGCATTAAGCAGAATTCCTGAGGAAGCCAAGGGTAGAGGCTCTTCACTGTCAGGGAGGCTGGAGAGGGCCAGAGCAGCACAGCTCCTGTCTGACCTCTTGGGGTGCTTGTCAGTGAACAGAATGACTGGTAAAGAGCTCAGCACTGCGCACCCCACTTTACCGAGTCTGGCTGAGCCACCCCCGCCAGTGGCTGCCTCCCAGACACAAGGAATGTGGGCTGCCAGAACCTCGCCAAGTCCCCTGTAAGTGGCTCAAATGTGTGTCATTCCAGAAGTCAGCTGCCCCTCTGAGATGATTGTGGGATGTGGTTCCCAGTACTGCCCAGAGTCAAACCCAGTGCCCAGCGCTGGAGCAGCTCCCAAGGGCAGGCCTGTGAAGATGTCTCTATGGGGCTACAGCACAGGACGCTCAGCCTCCTAGAAGCACAGACCTCCACAGAGCATCCCTGAGCAAGAGCTCTCCGGAAGCTGCTTCCTTCTCACCAGCAGGCAGCATCACTCAGACCTATGGGAAAGCATTAATGGGAGCACGCACTTGACTGGGAGTCTGAAGACATGCACCAGTACCCAGACATAAACCCAAGCCTAAGTTTTCTTGTCTGAGAAGTGGGTATAAGAAGGAGCCTCCCAGGAATTGGAGACACTTTTCTGAAGAGGATATACAGATGGCAAACAGGCACATGAAATAATGTTCCTACTCACTGGCTATCTGGGAAATGCAAATTAAAACAACAATGAGATATCACCTGACACCTGAAAAACTGGCTATTATCCAAGTCTGGAAACGACAAGTGCTGACGAGGATGCAGAAAAAAGGGAATACTTTTGCACTGCTGGTGGGAGTGCAAATTGGTGCAACCCCTATGGAGAACAGTTTGGAGAGTCCTCAAAAAACTGAAGATGGAAATCCCATAAGATCCCATCATTCCACTTCTGGGCATCTACCCAAAAGATATAAAAGCACCCATCTGCAAAGACATATGTATCCCCGTGTTTATTGCAGCCCTATTCACAATAGCGAAAAACTGGAAACTACCTAAGTGCCTGATATCAGATGAATGGATCAAGAAGATGTGATGCATATATACAGTGGAATACTACACAGCCCTTAGAAGAGATGAAACCCTGTCATCTGAATCAACATGGATGGAACTAGAGGGGATTATGCTAAGTGAAACAAGTCAAAAGAAGAAAGACAGATACCAGATGACCTCACGCATACATGAAATGTGAATAAACAAAGCAAAGGAACAGATGAAACATAACCAACCCTGAAACATTTGCAACAGAACTGAGGTTAACAAAGTGGGGCGGGCAAGTGGTGGGGGAGCCCACTGGACAATGGGGAAGAACACTGGGTGATCTGTAAAGGGAAGGGTGTGTTGACATATATCTAAGGAATGGGAATCCTATACATAGGAATTAATTTTAATGTGCAGTATAATTACTATGCATATATTACTATATTACTAGATATATAAAGAAGGAGCCTCCCAGCCCAGTGTCTGGGGCTGGCGGGCCCCTCTGAGAGAGCAGAGCGCAGGAGGATGGCCTCTGCAGATGTCTTCTCACCAAGCTCAGTCCTCCCCACCTCTGGTTGCAGCCAGGGCTTCAAACTTCTCAGTACTGAAAACCTGACAGCCAGGGTGATGGGCCACCCAGCCATGTGATCTGGCCCCAAGACCAGTGACTTTTTATATTTTTACATTGTCCTTCCTGGACATGTGGTGTTGGGAGAAGCAGCCTCCCACCAGGCTCCCTGCCTGCCTGCCTGCACATGACAGCCAAGTCCCAAGGTGAGGGAAGGAACCAAGAGAGGATGGGGGTGACGTGTTTCTGGAGCTGACCCTGGAACAGGCAGCATCTGGGTACCCGGCCTCCTGGTGCTGAGCTGGGGCTCACCCAATTCCCACAATCCTCAGAGGTTCTGCAGGGGGCGCTGGAGGCCCCAGCAATGCACACTGGGAAGGACTCTCCCCCACGGGCTGCCACCTCCTGCAGCCCTGTGGTCCACCCTCCTGCTGCAGGAGGGAGCCAGACCCACAGGCAGACGGTTCTCCTTCTCACGCGCTTGCCACCTACTTTCCCACAGCTTGCGGCACTCACAAACTTTCAAAGTGAGCAACTTCAATGTCTTCCAGAGGAGAAGAGAGGGAAGAGAGGATGAGGCGATCACTAGAGGTCTAGGTGTATGGAAAGAAGCAGGACTGGGGATGAACCCTGAAAATCATTGCATAAAATATTCCATTTACTAAGCACAGTATTTCTCAAAGGGAGAAAGACTGGGGGCCTTTGGAGTGAGTTATTCTTGGTCATTTAGGATTATTCCTCATGCAGGCACTTGGCCTCCCTGGTCTTAAGCCTTTCAAGAAGTGCCCACCCTATAATACAGTTGCCCACTACGCACCCTTCCAGGAGTCTCGGGGTACTGCCAATCCTGTCCCACTAAGACCACTGGTAGAGGCGCCCCAGAGCACAGACACAGCCTCACTCTGTTTCCTGACAGACTCCCTCTGCCCAGGACACCTAGTCTCCTCTCAGGTGGCAAGGTGCCCCCAGAGCATGCTCCCCCCTGCCAACCCAACTGACCCACCCACTGTCCTGGCAGGTGACAACCGGACAAAACACCTCCATCTGCTAGACTGACCGACCACCTGATTACCTGCCTGACAACCTTTACTAACCCGCCACCTGCTTACCTAACCAAGAGAAAAAGCAAGGCCTTTTCCAGAACAAGAATTCCCGTACACAGAATAGCACTCAGCCACGCTGTCTAGCTGACCAATGCCCCCCACCACCCCCTTCTCTTACAAGAATCCTCACCTGCCCTGACACCTTTCCTTTGGGAATTCTCTGCCCCACCCTCCTCCTCCCCTTGGGGAACAAAGAACACTGGCCCTGGATCCAAATCCTCAGACTTTCTCCCATTAAGTCCCCACCCCAAGAGACCATCCCCTCCCCTGACTGAACACCCCATTGCCTGCCTTTACACTGACCTCAGGGATGTGTCACAGTGAGTAATGGCCCCAGTGCCTTCCCTGTGGACACATTCCCTGCAGGTGGAAATATGCAGCATCAGCACCTCCCCAAGCCTCACCTGGATCCGAGGGTCCTTCTGCAGACACCACCCCAGTCCACTCCCGCTGACTTGACCTGTTTGAATGTCAAGTCCTCTCCTGCCCACTCCCCCTCCCAACTGGACTTCCCCAAATCCTGGCCTTTCAATAGGGTGACCTCTGCCCATCAGCCCAGCTCTTCACCCATCCACTCACCTGCCTGTCTGACTCAGGGTCATCTACCCAGTGATGAAGTCTCTCACTCAGTACTCAGCACTTACTGTGACGGGATGGTGCCACACCTGGCCAGTGTCAGTTCATTTCCTTCTATTCGGCCCTTATGAAAGACACATTAAAATTGACTTTTCAAACTGGATCCCTCAGAGCCTAGGCACTCTTCCACTCAATCCAGACGCGTTTATTGAGCACCTACTCTGCCAGGCACTGTGCTAGCAGCTGTGGATGCAAAGATAAAAGGTATGGATATCTGCTTGCCAAAGGTTCGTTTGTCACTGAGGAGACAGAGAAACAAGCCATTTAGCAAAAAGTGGTCCATTTTAGGAAAGTGATCAGCAGAGAGTTCCACAGGTGAATGACGTAACATCAATTCTGAGAGCCATGTAGGGCTCATCAGTATCTGAGCACATTGTGTATGCTAATTCATCAAAACGAGGGACATCTATTCCAAGATGAGGGGGATTCTAGACCAAGGGACTAGTCCATGCAAAGGCAAGGAGATCACCGTGACTGCAGAATAGAAGACAAATGAGAGCATGGCAAGACATGAGACTGAGGACAAAGGCAGAGGTCACAGTCATTCCTTCCCTCCATGTTCATTCACTGTGTTGGGACCCAGGTATTCAATACTGTGCAAGACAGAGAGAGGCCCACTTTCCAGGTGCTCACAGTCTGGTCTTAGAGGCATAAGAGAGAGCAATGTATGTCAGACTCTACCTGCGGTAGTTGGGAAAAAAACCTCTGAATGATTCTGAAATGTTGACTCTGCAATTCTTGACCTCGGCTGAGGTCTATGTATTAAATGGTTCCCAAACTCACTTCAAACTCTAATATTCTGCGAAAGGGTAGATTAGATAAAGGAGTCAAGTCATCCTGCCTAGAAGAATCTAAGGAGCTTATGTTGACCAGAAGCTTAGCCAGGGACATCAGACACTGCAGGGCCCTTCCTGTCTCATCTCGATAGAGTGGGTGGAGTGTTGCCTGCTGACCTCATAGTCCCTCTGCAGACACTCACCTCCACAGAAGGGATACATCTCTCCTACGCTCACACCCCAGAGGCAGCCTGCATCCAGGGACTGATGGGGGAACATAAAGTCTTCAGCTTCCAGCCTCAGATAAGAAGAGGTCATTGCAGCTCCAGAATTCCCCCTGGGATCAGCTCTGCTGCAACTGATCACAGTTCAATCTCACCTTTGCTGGGTCCCCCAGAAGTGTTGAAACCAAGTACCCTCTCCCACTAAACCTCTTGCATGCGAATCTCCTTTACAGAGTTGGTTTCCTTGGGAAACTGACCTATGACAATGGGCCATACTGAGCTATAGCCTAGGATGGTGTTGGCTCCACAAGCCTGACCAGTCAACCTTTCCATGTAAACTCCGGTTCCTACTTGACACCATATCGAGAAGACCTGTTCACCATTCCTTATGCATCATTCATTCTTTCAGTGTCTCTATATGACCGGAACCACTACCAAATCTCTCCACCATAAAATGACTATAAATGTGATTGTACTTGGTCTGAAGTTCCATTAACATCACTAACCACTACTCTTTCCCCTGTACTCCTTTCCTTGATTTAAAAAAACAAAAACAAACAAACAAAAAAAAACGCTTACTTCCTCTCTCAGGAAGTTTTCCTATACTATCTTCCCCTGAGTCTGACGAATTCAGGATCCTGGAGCACTTGAACTTCCAGCTGTTGTTAGTTTGGAAACCTTTGTGTGTTTATAAACAGATGTTTAAAACCATGCTTGTGGGCTTCTTTGAAGTCTATAGTTGTATATTTCTCTGTCCCCTCAGGAATGTGTGTTCTGCTTCTTCAATAAAGAGGGAGGAGTGATCCCTAAGATCAAGGCTCTCCTTCATCTGTGTCTCCCCTATTCCCTCTGCTTGACAATCACCTGGTTGCCACAGAAGTGACCAGCGAGAGCCTGATGACAGCCCAATAATGCAGCGGGAAGCATAACAACCTACTTTCAGCCTTTTATTCCCATCAAGGACCTGCATGCACTGTTTCTCTAGAAGCTCTGGGAGGCAGACAGGACAGCTTATTATCTCCAGTTTATAAATGAAGATCCCCAGGCCAGGGAAGCGAAGTGACTTGCCCAAGGACACCCAACCAGCAAAGGGGCAGGTCGTGGGCTAATCTGCAGGCCTCTCTCTCCCAGCGAGGTCACCTCCTGTCACTCTGCAGGGCTGGGGTAGCTCTTTGCTAGTGAGACTGGCAGTGTGTGGGAGCTTGGAATCCGGTCTGCAACTGAGCAGGGTGCTCCTGGCAGGCAGAATGGCCCATGCCCACCCACGGGGTTGGGAGACACTGGCAGACACTTGCGGGGGCACCCCAACTGACACCCTTTTCCCAAATGGTCTTGTACAAAGAGCCTTTTCAGTAGACACAATCACAAAGGAATCTGCAGAGTCCTCCAAGGACACGGTCAGAGCTTAAGTCCATCTGCTAGAAACAGTGACATACCAAATGCAGAGCTTTATGGCACTATTCAGCAAAGGTTCCCGCCCCTCCTGACCTCACCCTGACCCTGCAGAGGGCACCAAAGGCTTATGGGGAGCAAGTAGTAACATTGGAAGTGAGGCCCCGGGATTGCACTGAGCTATAAAGCAGGGCAAGAGAAAGCTCTATCAGGACGATTCTCTGGCTTGAGGCCTTGAAGTAGGGGACTCCTCGGAACAGTCCCTGAGCCCTCACAGCCCCATCCCTGCTGCAGTGAGGACCACCTAAGACTCTGTGACCAGCTTCGAGTTTAACTAAAGGAGTGTCGCCCTTGAGCACTACATGTGACTGGAAGGACGCTGCTTAATAACAATAAACACTCATGTAGGCTCTGCTCACACTGTGCAGCAGTGATAACTCACTGAGCCTCACAGAACCCTCAAAACAGCCACTCTCATTATGCCTTGCACAGGTGAGGGGACAGACAGACAGGAGGTGGGGTGGCCAGAGTGTCCATCTAGTGGTGGTAAGGGCAGGTCCACATACTAAGCGTCTAGTAACAGCCTGTGCATTCAGCCTCCAAGCGCTACCACCAATTCTTAGTGTTGTGGGGCGTTCCTGTCCTAAAACACAACTCCTCTCCTCCACAGAATTGAACAGGAAAGGATGTCTCCAAGCTCCCACCCCTCACATACACACACGTTTTAGGATCAGCTTCCATTTGGAGGGCAGAATTCATGCCTGAGTCCCAGGCAGCCCAGCCTGCGGAGGGTGCGTATCCACAGGGGACAGGGGAGGAAAAGCCCAGACCTGCCGCTGCAGAGCCGGCCACGGCCACAGCAACCCCCGTGCAGCCCCCAGCCAAGTCCACACCCGGGGTCAGCCAACGGCACCAGGTTTAACTCCCCTGGGTCACAAGATGAGAACCACTACCTTTCTCAGCCGCCCAGCCTTGGGACTGGTGCAGGGCGGCTGCCCACCGGCTCTGCGCCCTGGTCTTCGCCACTGCTTGCCCAGGCAGTGCCCTCTGCTGGTCGGGCCGGCTCTGCGCGGCCGCTGAGGTCCCTCCCGCCTGGCCCCGACACCCAGGCAGAAGCCTGTACCAGCGCCCCCGGACTCCTTGGTCAGGAGGATACAAAAGCCAGGGCAAAGTCTGCCCTAGTGGAGTCGTGGTTGAGTCTGCCGCCTCCAGCTGAGTGCATCCCACATACGTCCCAAGCACCTGAGCATCCCGGGCCAGAGGACAGAGCAGGTGGGGAAAGAGGGGACAATCCAGCTGTACAATTAAAATAAAAACAAAATAAAAATGCTTCTTCCTCTCTTCCTGCCTGCTTGCCTACTCACCTTCATTCCTGCCTGCACTTTTCCTTGAGGAAAAATAAAAAAAGCCTGGGTGGCCTTCTCAATCTGGTCTCAAGCCCCATTTTCCTTATCAGAAAACTAGAGCTATGTGGAAGAACTAAGATAAAGTTCTGCTTGCCCTAACCTCATGGATGCCTCTTTGAGCATCCTTTTGCTGACTCTCTGCAATGGGAATGATCGTTCCTCAGCCTGAGTTATTGAAAGGGTTAAATGTGGTGTCATTAAGGTTACAGCTAATAGGAAATGGTCATGATACATGTCCCCCAAAACAGCACAGCAAAGAGGGGGCTCACCACTGCTAGATTCACTGTGTTTCAAATATACTTGGACATCCAGCCAGAAGTAAAAACCATTCATTTAGATGTTAAAATCATTTTCTTCAGTTCCAAGATTCAATAATCTTAGCCCAGTTGGATTGATTCCTGAGACTTGGTCTCTAGTCTGGAGCTTCTCAGAAGATGGAAGGAAGCATTTCATTATGTCTCTGTTTCTCTTGGGATAATATGGGGAAATGGAAGCTGGTTAACAGATACTTTTCATTGTCTTCTAGAAATTCATTCCTCCTCCCTTCGCCAGAAAGAGAACCCCAGTTTTGTGCAACTATCCCACAATCAGAGGTGATATTAATCCTGATTCATCTTAGCCAGTTCTGGTCATCCCATTTCTTTAGCATTTATTTATTTAAGAGGCATCTTATGAACCAGTTTTTGCTGAGGAAACATGAAGGCCAATTGATGGGGATGAGTAGGGAGTGGAAAAGGTTTACTTCAAAAGAGACACAGAAGCAGATACTTCTTTTTTCCCTGCATAGAGTCATGACTAGATATGAAATCAGCCATCTTTCCACCGTGAGAGGAGAATGTGAGGATCACAACCCTAAGCAGAGTGGAAATCCAGCAAGAACCTGCTCTTCATTACACTGTGTCGCTACTGAGTTAGCAGTACCTCTGGGACCGCTTTCCTCTAAGAGCTGCCTTTTTGGGTGATCTTCCTCACCAGACAATGAGTTTGGACAGGTTTCCTATGCTAGGAATCATCCTCCTTCCCAATTCACCCCATTCTCAAGGCCTGTCAATTTTAGCTCCTAAGTAATTATCATGTTCATTCATTTTTCTACATCTCCAGCACCACCATCACTATGGGAACTGCTACAATTACCTCTTAACTGGTCCCACACAGGCACCCACCCCTCCTCTTAACCACTGTCTACCCCACAATGCGTTGATCATGCCACGCTCCTACTTTGACTCTTCTTTGATTGCTTTTCTCTCTCCTAGAACAGTCCACACATGTTCCATGGACTGCAGGGCACTGCTTCTCCTGTCCTTCCCAACCTCTCCAGTCCCCTTATATCATTTTCCTCACTTTCCAGGTCCAGGCACGCTGGCCTCCTGAGCACTTTCAGGCTTTGTCTCCTCCTAGCAGCCCCTGTCCATAGGATGGCTGCCTGGAATGCTCTTTCCTCCATCTCATTCACCTACCTGACTCTTCCTCAATCTCCACCCACCTCACCAACATTACTTCCTCAGGAAAGGAGCCCCCAAACTAACCCATGGGTCCTATATTCTCCCTGCTGAACCCTCAAGCGTCCTGAGTCTCACCTTTGAAATACTCCTTGCAGCTTGAAATTATACATCTGCAAGAACACTTGACCAAAGAGAATAATTGGGCCTGTGCCCCTGCTAGACCATACACTTCTTAAGGTCAAGGGCCCTGTTTTTCTGCTCATCATTGAAGCCAGCACCTCACACAAGGCCTGGCACACATCAGAGGTCCACTGCCTCATTGTCAGATGAATGAAGAAGCAAACTCTCACCTTTCCAAACAAGCTTGGTGCTCATTTTTAAACTCTACCCCTAGAGCGTAAGGCAAATATACTTCTCTTCAGAACAACTCTCGTATGTGAAATGAGAGAATGTCATGCTAGATGACACCCAGAGATTTTTCAGAGATGCAAACCAAGGCCTCAGGTAGTCCTTGAATTGTCCACAGTTCGGATGCATCCCTCTCTGCAGTTGCCGTTTGACTGCTGAGGTCCTAGCGTTAACTAGCACAAGGTCCTGCCCTCCTGAGCTCCCATCTGGTAGATTTTCCCAATGTTTTCCTCCCTTCTCCCCTCCCCTGACCCAGTTCTCCATCTGTTCTCTGAGGCATTAAAGGCAAAACAAGTGCAATAATAGGGGACATTGGGGCCCTGTCCTGCCTGGGGGTGCCCTAGGAAATTCTTTCCACTCTTGTCTGAAAGTCAAGGGCTGACCAAGGGCTGAAATGTAAGACTTTGGGCCACTCCTTCTTGCCCAGCAAAGGAATATGATACCTTGAAGAGTTTCTAACGTACAACGAGCAGTTCGCCATTGCCTCAGTTTCTTCAGAGTGACTTTCTCCCCAGGGTGACTTATCTCCTTGTGGAGATAGCAAGGGAGAAATTTAAGCTTTTTCTCAGAAGATGCGTTCTTATGGAATGGCACATCCTGGTAGTTTAGCAGTGAAGCCTGCAGCCTCTGGTTGGTGTAATCCACATACCTCCCAACCACATGGGTTTGCAACTCGCGGCCAGACGGAACAACCAAGATAAACAATTAAATCAGATAAATAAATGCTTCCTCCTCTCCCTTTCTGCCTGCCTGCTGACTCAACTTCACTCCTGCCTACACTACTACACTTCCCATCCTATGGAATGCTCCTCAGACCCCACCATCAGAGCCTCTTTGCTCCTCTCTAAGAGACCAAACTCACTGGCCAGGGCAGAGCCCCCAGAACTCCTCAGGCCTGAAGTCAGGAGACCGCAGGAGTACAGGTTCTGGGTGGGGTTGAAGAGCCATGCTGAGATCAGAGCGCTGCCAGGGTCCGGCTCTCCTGAGGGAGTCCCAGGGAAGGTTGAAGATGCAGAGCTGAGGGGCGTCTCCAGCCCCTCCAGCAGTGGTGTCTCCAGCAGCTCCCTCCACACATACCAGCAGGGCCTTTCTTTGCCTTGCTCCCTCTCCTCAGATACCCTGTGGACAATGGCCCATTATCAGAGAAGGACTCTGCAGATCAAGCATGGAGCCAGAAGGATGGAGAGAAACTTGAGGAGCTCTTTCCCTCAGACCTCGGGTGATTGATCTTGGCAAGGTGGGCAGGAGTAACAGCAGACTGCGAAGAGAGCACTCGTTTATGAAAAGAGCTATTCTTTCATTTCTTAAGTACACTCTACTTTCTTCTTCCTCTTCCTCCCTCTCCCTCTGTTCTTCCTACTGCCTTCCTCCCAACCCTCTCTCCTCTCCCCTCTCTTCTCCTCCATTTCCCCTTCCTCCTCTCCTCCTCCCGTCTCTTTCTTTCACCACTCCCCACCCTGCTGCACTCTCTCCTTGCCTCTTCCCCCTTTCCTCCTCCTCCTTCTGCTTGCTCCTCTCCCCCCCACCCCTTCACTTCCAGCACAGTCTCACAGTCTTCATAAAATTAAAGTAGGACAGGGATGTTTTTCAAAGCTTTAAAATATCCTTGTTAAGGAAATTCACTGGGAGCAAAGAAACTCCGCCTCATTTCTTGGAAAATAAAAAGCATATGGTGGAAACTGCTGTTGTTTCCCCAGCCCTGTGGGTCCCTCCCAGGAGAACACATCTCTGGCTCACCTGTCAGGCACACTGGACAGGCGAGGCTTGGATGGTAATGGTCAAATCCAAATGTGCAGCCTCCCATCTGGCTCCTGTCCTAAGTTCTACATGACAGGTGAGTTTGGGGACCAGAAAAATGCATTCAAGCATCTGTTTGTAGAGAAAGAAAGTAACAGTTATTCTCATATCCTTCAAGTCCTCCCCTCCATACCTCAAACTGGTGATTCCATCGACCCACCTGGGCCCCCATGGCACCCCAGAAAAGTCGTTGCAAAGGTTCACGGTGTAAGCCAGGCCAGTCTCAAGGCTGGGTAGGGGAACACTTCAGAGTTAGCCTCTGTATCCTTGTGGGCTGAAAGACACAGAAATGACCTAGAATGAGCCAGTTTGGGTGTTTGAAAGTAAACAGAGTGGTCAGAGTGATGGTACTTAATTTTTCTGGGTCACTCTAGAAATCCAATGAGCACTTCAAAACCTCTTTCCCCCAAAAGTGTGCATATGCACAAAGCAACAAGATTGTGCACATAATTTCAGGGAGTCGACTGAACCTGGCTTAATAATCCCTGGATCAGAGGACAGTGTCGTCTTAGACCCAGCTACTGGGGACCCTACACTGTGCTTCCACCTCCAGAGGGCTCTGCTTGGGTCCCACTCTGTCCCCACCCAACCCCAGGGTAAGGAGCCCTGGGGGACAAGAGGGTGTCCACACCTGAAACTCATGTGCTCCCTCTGGATCGTTCGGTCAGTATTTGAAATCCTGGATTCTTTGCCCAAACAGACCCAAGCTCATATCCAGGACCTGCTTGTCACTCTTCACCTGATTCATCTTCTCAGGGATGGATCTTGCCAACTGTGTACTAGACCCACAGAACAGCTGTTTGCAGGAGAGCATGGAGCAGCCACACAATGTGCACACGCCCCCTTTCAGAATAACGCTCCCCACAAAGATGTCCACATTCAGTCCCCAGAACCTGTGAATAAATTTCCTTTCATGGCAAAGGGACTTTGCAAATTTGCAAATATGGTTAAATTAAGAATTTTAGGTTGGGGAGATTGTGTGTTTGTGTGTGTGTAGATAAATATAGATATAGATATATATCTCTAGGAGATATTATAACTCCTGGATTGTCCAAGTGTGCCCAAGATAATTACCAAGTCCTACAGGGAAGAGGGAAGCAGGAGAGTGACGTTGCTTGGCTTTGAAGAAAGAGGAAGGGCCGAGGACTACAGGCCTCTAGAAATGAGAAAAGGTAAGGAAACAGATGGTACCCTAGAGTTTCCATATATAAGCACAGCCTTGCTGGTACTTTCAGCCCAGTGAGACCCATGTTAGACTTCTGAACTCAAGACTTGTGAAAGGATAATCTTTGTTGTTTTAATTTACCAAGTTTGTGGTTAATTACTGAAGCAATAGTCAGTCCCTCGAGGTACCAGACAGAATCAGGAATGGGAAGAGGAGGGAGGTAGGTTGCAAACTGGGGAAAGAGACAGGACATTCCATAGAAGGAATCTGAGAGCTCTGAATTTGAACATGGCCTCCCAGGTGTTACAAAAACACAGGCGTCAAGGTAAAAAGGAGGTATGTTGTTTAAGTTGTTAGCTTCGCTTACAACTTTAAATGTTTAGGCGCATGGCCATGTCGACCATGTGTACTCTCACCCCGTCCCTGCGACCCACGAGTCCCTCAGAGGAAAGGCTCAGGACTAACTCTCGTGGTCGTTTACTGCTGGGCCACCATCACGAAGCAACTGCTCATCGTCAACAATGTGCCATGATCTATGAAGGATCACACAAGAAGACTTTCTACACTCTGAAGGTGAAGACTGTCATACCCACACTAAACCTGAGAGTCATAAAACGCCTGTGTAATGATCTTACCATCTCTGGGAAGCATGGTGCGGAGGCACAGTTGTGTTTGATTGTATTTCTCTCATGTTTCTACAGCCAAGCCCACTTCCAGCTTTCTTCTTCTTTCATATAGCTCCAGTATTTATAACTGGAGCTCATGGGACTGCTGTCGTCTCATACCAAGCATTGTGTCACCCTCACCCTGGACCAACACTCACATACATAAGAGACAGCAGTCCCTTCCATCTTCCTAGGAGCCATGCTTGTGCCAACATCCCTCCGCCTCCTTCCTTCAGCCCCAGCACATTGTAACCAAGTCCTGATGGTCCCGAGCTCTCTGCCATTGCAGCCCAATCCTCGGGCCTTCCATCTCTCTGTCCCACAGAGTCCACCTGCTCCCACTCTCTACTTCACACTTGGTGGCAACAGAGTGCAGGGTAAATGCTGAGCTTCCTAGGAACCCAGAAGAGCAGCAGCAGAGACATGCCCAGATGCTTCCTGCCTCTGTTCCATCTTCTTCCCTCTCGGCAGATTCCTTCCATGCTCAGAGCCATCCAGGTTCTGCTCTTTGTGCTAAAAATGGTGCCGGTTAATTCTTATTGAGCACTTTCTGCATGCCAAGTGGCTTGTACGTCCAGTACACGTAAGCCTATGAAGCAGGTCTTATTAAACCCCTTGACAGGTGAGGGCACACACAGCTTGGGGTGCAGCCAACCAACTGCAGTCAGATTCCTGCTCCCAGCATCTTCCTTCTAGTCAGTCAGCTTCCCACTACTTTTTATTAAGTGACCAGAGACTAACAATGGGATTTCAGTCTACAAATCTCCTGAAGGATAAAGCCCTAGGAACCTCAGAAAAGTCTGAGTCTCACTGCAAATGTGGCCCCCTGCCTCTGCTCGGTGAGGACTCAGGTGAGCTCCAGTGCAGTTTGCACTACTGCGGTCTGGGAAAAGCAGACCCTGAGAGCTCTAGCTAGGGTCCTGGTAGTATTATCAGATGTCAAAAATGAAACATTAGGACTTTCAATTACATTTCACTTTCAGATAAACCAAGAGTCGGGGTGGTTGGGTTTTTTTCATATAAGTACTCTCTGAGTCATGGTTTGGCCACACTGAAAAATCAGGTATGGTTCATGTGGAATTCCAGTTTACCAGGATGTCTTATAGTTTATCTGGCAGCCCTGGGCCCAGGCCGCTCTCCAGGTGGGAAGGAAGGGTGCATGTAGTTCCCTCTTCTCACCACAGGTGGGCAAAGAAGATCTGGAAAGACAGGGTCCCTTCTGAACCACAGGGAGAGAGAACCAGAAGCCCTTTTTCTCCTCTGCCCAAGTTCCTTGTGCCCTAGGTAACGCCTGCCCACTCCCTGGCCCTCCTCTGAGCCTCCACTCTCCCCACTGCTCATGAATCTGCCCCAGCCAGGAGATTCCACCTTTTTTACTGATGCCAGCACACCCAGGTCTGCAAATCAAACATGCAAGTCAGCCCAGGCTGCCTTTTCTGTGACCTCAGGTGGCAGGGGTGGGACAGTAGCCAGATCCTCTGGCAGGCACAGACTCTTCTAACACTGGAAAATGCCTCTTTGGCAAACTCACTCACTCGAAACCAACATTCTTCTCTCTGAGAAGCTGAGGGCTGTCCTTAGAGAGGGATGGAGCTGAACCAGAAGCCAGGGCAGGCAGGCCAGAGACCCTGCCAGCCAGTCCTCTTGTATGCTTGCCACCTGCTTCCTGGGGAGTGGAAGAGGTGGGCAGAACATTTCCTATTTCTCAAAGGAAGTGATTAAAGCAAGTGATTTTTTTTATGTTTCTTTGCAAGAATCTTCAAATCAGAGGAGGGGCAGTTAAGTATAACTCCAGCTTAAGCATCAGGTTGGCAGATGGGCTGAGGGAGCTAGAAAAGATTGATGAGGAATGAAAGACTAAGCCAAAAAAGAGAAAGACAGACATCGTATGATTTCACTTATGTGTGGTCTATAGAAGAAAAAAAAACAAATAAATGAACTAGAACAACCAAAAGTAGACTTTTGATCTACAGAATCAAATTAGTGGTCACCAGAAGAGAAGAGGGTGGGGAAGTAGGCAAAACAGGTAAAAAGGATCAATTGCATGGTGAAGGATACAATTGGATTGTTGCTATAAACTTACTGTAGGATATACAGATGCTGATTTACAAGGATGCTCACCTAAAGCCTACATAATGCTGCAATGCAATGTTCCGTTAATAAATTAACATAATTTTAAAATAAATTAAACAAGAAAGCAATGAAAGACCAAGGTTAAAGGGGTATCGAGAAGCCCCCAGGCTGGCTAAGTGGAGAAATGACCCACATATGTGGTCATTGGTTGGGCTGAAGGCTGATAGATTCTGGGTGTAAGTCAAAGCCAGCAGTATGTCCCTCACATGGCTATGCTAAGGATCCTGTAATAATGGGAGGCATTTGTGGGATTCATACATTGCAGATGCTTTCATCTGAGGGCAGTTCTGGCCAGGCACGCAGGGGAGACGCAGCAGCAGAAATTCACCTGACTCAGTGCTCGTGCCCAGTGGACTGGATTCACGTCTCCAGAACAGAAGTGCTGGTTACTGGCCGTCAGACTCACCTCTCACCTTCCACCTTCCCTGCTTCTGCTTCTGGATCACTCTCCCAGGAGAGGAACAGACAAGTTTCTTAGCCATTAGTCATTCCTTCCTCTGCCTGGCTTCCTGTCTGCCCCTCCAGACACATCTTGAACACTCAGCTCAGGGCAGCACTGCAAAGGGCCCTCTCTGCCACCCACTAACCTCCACTGGGAAATGCCAACACACATATATTGCTTCAAAGAGCCATGGTACATGACAAGCACATGCCCCTGTAACTCAGGCAGCTGAGATACATCTGTGCAGACCACGTACCGTCCATGTATCCAGGTTCCAGACCCAGGCCTGGGGAACAAAAACAAAATGAACAACTAAATAAATAAAGATGCTTCTTCCTCTTCTTCCTCCCTCTCTCCCTCCCTCCCTCCCATCCTTCCTCCCTTTAAAAATAAACAAAAAGGGCCCTGATAGCTCTACCTGGCTCCAGGGACAGAGCACTTAAGGGGACAACCACCAGAAGGAGGCTCTTCCATGCCCTTCATTTCCATGTGGGAAAATGGAGGCTCAGGGAGGAGGCATGACTTGCTCAAGATCACATCAGAGCCATAGACAGACCACCTGACCCAGATCTGTGCAAGCTTTTTCCACTACATCACCTTGACTCCTAATTTTTGGTAACCTTTTAGCCATGACTACAGTTCAGAGAAAAACAAATACAAAGTCCAAAAATCCTGACCCCATTCTCTTTTACAACTAGTAAATACAGACCATAAATAGGCCAATAAAGAAGATATTGCTTTTTTAAAGATGTACTTTATTTAAGGCAGGTATTACAATAAAAATTATACTTGAAAAGTGACTGCAGTCTTGTAACTTAGTTCATTCATTGTCCAAAATAAATAAGTCTTAAAGTAAAAAGCATTGTCATTGGAGTCAGACAGATCCAATTTCACCCCTGGTTCTGACTCTTACCTGCTGTGGGACTTGGGACAAGGTACTCAACCCCTCTGACCCTCAGTTTCCCCACTCATAATGGGGGTAAGAGCAGCATCTGCTACATAGGTTTGCTGAGAGGATCAAAGGGAGTGGCCCATGGAAAACACTTGCCCAGTGCCCAGTGCATACCAAACCATAGCACTCAGCTAGTAACAATGAGACCCCTTCATGTCCCCAATCAGAGTTTCAACAGCAATCGCTGCTATGAAATCAGATGAGACAGAGAAGTACTGCCTGTCTGTAAGAAATATCTGTCCTGGCCCTCGGGCTCCTCAATCCAGAGAACGACTGCTATGGACTGAATTGTGTCCTACCCACAATTCGTATATTGAAGACTTAACCACCCAATGTGACTATTTAGAGAAAGGACTTTTTTAAGTGGTATTATGGTTAAATGAGATAATAGGATGAGGTTTTAATCTAGTTTTATAAGAAGAGGATGAGACATTTTGAGAGAGAGAGAGAGAGAGAGAGAGAGTGTCTCTCCATGTGCATGTACAAGCCAGGAAGTGTGTCCTTTCCAGAACCTGACCCTGCTGGTCCCCTGATCTCAGAGCCTTGAACCCTCAGGAACCCTCCAAGAATCCTCAGTTTCTTGGAGCCTCCAGAACCATGAGAAGATTAATTTCTGTTGTTTAAGTCACCCAGTCTATGGTATTTTGTTATAGACCTGAACTAAGGCAGTGACCATCCACATTGAGTCCCTGGAACACAGCCGCACCTAGCCCCAGGAACAGAAAACCACGCACCACACCCTGGCCATGGAGCTAGTGGTGAAGTCCCAAGACTGGGCCCAGAGTGTCTGGAGATAAAACCCACCCCTGCCACTCCTAGCCGTGTGATATTGGGCCATTCGATTAGACTAGTTGTGCCTCAGTTCCCACATGCACAAAAAAAGCCTTATAAGGTGGTTATGGGAATCAAATGAGTTCATGAATACAGTGGTGTTAGAGCAGCAACTCAGCCAACAAATATCCACCAAATGCCTGCTCTGTGTCAGGCACTGGGTCTTCACAGACGAAACAGAAACCTAGATCTTCCCTCATGAAGTGGAAGAAATAGATGATAAAAGGATAAATGGATAGTGACACAGGCTAAAGAAATAGAACAGGAACAGAAGAAGAGGGCTGCTCAGGGGTCGCCATTTTGGATGGGTAGCCATGGCCTGATGGACCTGGCTCATGGACTCATCGGAGGACAAGCATTCCAGGCAGTAGCGAACAGCAAGCACAAAGACCTTGAGGTGAAAGCATGTGGGCCCGGCCAAGAAGAGTGAGCAGATTGATGTGGCTACTGTAGGCAAAAGGGAGAGCATTGGAGAAGAGAAGTGATAGGGACCAACTGCATGGGCTCAGTAGTCATTGGAGGATTTTGACCTGTTCTCTGACATGGGACCCACTGGAGAGTTTTGAAAAGAGAAGACCTGAGTCATGTTTTCACAGGATCATTTCAGTTGCTGTTTGGAGACTATACTATGAGTAAAATGGCAGAGAAACCAGTTTTAGGAAATTCCTGTAACAACCCAAGTGAAAGATAATAATATTAATCCAATTGCTTGAACTACGGTAGAACAGTAGAAGTGGAGCGATGAGGTCAGACTGGATATAGTTTAGAAGTAGAACAATATGACTGACAGGAAAAACTGAGAGAATGAAGAGTCAGGAGCAGCTAAAAACTGGAGTGGCCCTTTACTGAGCTTAGGAAAAGGCCAAGAGAAGTTGGGTTGATGAGAAACAGCAGAAGATCCATTTTGAACATAGAACATGTTAGTTTTTAGATGCCTGTTAGGTGTCCCAAGTAGAGATCTGGGGAAGGCAGTTCAAATACAAGATTGGAGTTGAGGGGAGAAGTCTGGTTGGATGGAGATAGTGTTGACATCATCAGCACGTAGAAGGAATTTAAAACAAGAGACTGGAATGAGATCTCCAAGGGAACCAATGTAGATAGAAAAGAGGAGACCAGGGTCTGAACCCTGGGTCTCTCCTAACTTAAGAGCTCAGGGAGCCTGGAAACAGGTAGCAAAGGGCTGAGCAGGAATGGTGAGCACAGACAGCGTGCTGACAGCATTCGCAAGCACTGTTGTTCCTTGTGTGGTGGTGGCATCAGCTCATCAGTGCAGCACCAAGTCTCCAGTCAGGAAGCTGCCATCCAGAGCTTGCAGAGAGCACTCAGGATCTGAAAATTAGATGAGAATGCTCCTGAAGAGATTTTTCATCAAATCAGAAGAAAAGAACACAGAAACATATTCAACTATGTAGTGATAAAAGCTGATTCAAGAAGGAAGAAAGATCTTGCCAGGGAAACACAGAAATAGGAAGACATTCCCCATGTAGAAAAGGGAAAAGAGGAGGAATAAGGGAGGAAGTCACCCCACTTCCACCCCTGCAGTCGCCCCTTTCTACCCAACTGAGTGACAGAACAGCAGGAGACAATGGGAAGACAAGCATTTTTCAACTGCTGTCTCAATTTTAAAAGATCTACTATAATCGTATAATTAAGGTTCCCTGTTTGAGGAGAGAATGAAAAGTCATACTTGATTAGGACAGGAAATAATTAAAGAGAACTCTTAGAAGCTGTTTCAGAACCAGCTGGCCCCTTTGACTTACACCCTGAAGGCATTTAGAAAATTGCGAGCATTTGGTCAAAGTCTGCAGGGTGATGTTCAGATTCACAGAGTGGAAGGCACCCCTGAGGGTTTTGATGGGTGGATATTGAAACAGCCCAGGTAACTCTCCAGATACAAAGCCACCAACTTTGTCTGTGCCAGGTCAGCAGCAGAACAAATACCCAAACAATCCATGTGTAACCTCTTGGAAGATGACAAGATGTGACAAGATTGCTAATAGATCCTTGAGGGAAAGTAGAATGTGCAAGACTAAATTCAACAGTCTCATCCTCTAAGGAGGCAGAAGAGAGACAATGGCGCAGAGCTTCAGTCACTTACTTATTCTTCTCAAATGAGCCACATGTCCTACATCACATGTACATAACAAAGAGAGCTGCCTCGCATTAATCATTCATGGATCTTGAACTACAACCTTTATATAAATTATCCTCTTTGATTCTGAAGAGCCCTGTAAGGTAGGGGCAATATTTTTAGCTCCTTTTCACAAATGAATGTGTTTAGGGTTCAGAGTGGTCAACTGACCTTCCCAAGGACACACAGCTATTAAGCAGCTAAACTGAGACTTGAACCTGGGGAGAACTCATAATCCCATACACTGCTTCCCTTCCTGAGATTTTCCATAAGTCACTGATACAGGAGACAATAGGACTGAAAGTTGTCATTTTCCAGTCGAGCAGGAGAAATAGAACGTTTTGCAGTCTGAAGCAAGACCAGAGGCTGTTTAACTCCCCTCCAGTTTACCCAACTCAAGGACTCCAACCCCACCCCTCTGCCCTTGCCTAACATTCCAGCCCATACACTCCCTACCCCTAAGTCAACAGCTCAGCCAGATGACCTCATCGGAATTCCACCTCTAGCCCCTTCTGTGCTAATCAGCGACTAACTACCCAATTAGAAGCCCCTGTCACACTGCTTCCCTCGGATTGCTCCTGTCTAGTCTCAGAAAAGAGCTTTCCAGACCTGTACATGGGACAATAAAATCTTGCTTAAGACCCAAAGGGCTCCTTTGTCTCTGCCTCTTATTACCAAACTGGCTTACAAGTCACCCTCCTCTTGTCTCCCAGTCCTCCTCTTCCACTTTCTTGATGGTCTCTCTCCTGTATATTGCGACCCTCCCTACCAGTAAGCCCTGAGCTTCCACCTACTTCATGGTCAAGACACAAGGTTAGGCACATGCTAAGTGCTCAGTAACTGTTTCCTAAATTAAATATCTGGTAGCAAATGTTAAATGGGTTCTCCAATGTGGAGAGTGAGAAAAATCAATTCTAGCACAGGTAGAAAACCAAAGTTTTTAATGAATGTAGAGGCAAGTAAGAAGGGACCCTTTTCCATGTGACTTTGAGAAACATTCTGAATAGACCCCCAGAATGCTCTTGGACCATCACTGGAATCCAGTTCAGCACGTCCTTCCATCAGGAGACTAACTCATTAGTTGTGCGACAATTCTTAATCTGTCACCAGTTTTTTGCTAACACAATGTCAAAACAACAGAATCTCTCCTTACTTTTGGGGGATGATCAGCCAGGCCCTCTGATGCTGTGTAGACACCCAAATCTCACTTGTCCTATGTTTTATTTTTGCTAACTCTTATGTGATAGTGAGTAAGCATGACCTATGCAGGAATGCTTGTTCCTTTGCCTTCTTATCCAGAGAATGGAATCTCACTTCATATCCTAGGTGTACCCTCTGATCACAAAAGTTTTATGAAAAAGAATCCTGGCAATTGCTCATCCAGAAGTGTTATAATCTCAATACAAGAGATATCATGCAGACTAGATTCATGTCAAGGTCATATTTTCAAAGTAAATCTAGACATAGGGTTGGACAAACAATTATTAAAGTATTTCCATAACTAAGAGACATCCTAGAGAGGTGGCCTATGTGGAAAATATCAGAATTTCAGGGACATTGGAATGATTTAGGAAAATCATGTGATAGCAAATTTGAAATTGGGAATATCCAGAATATACATGGTCATACCTCTACTCTACCAGGTTGCATCGTGGCTCACCTGTTGGAACATTTTAGGATACAAATCCTAGAAGTTATCAAAAATGTGAATGGTGTCCCCACCTGTGAAGCTGGTTCTTCCTTCCTGAAGCTGACAGATGATGTAATACCCAAGGTCTCAGCACCAAGGACAGAACTCACTTCATCAGGGAGTAATAGCCAGTATCTCAACCCTGCATAGTTTTTGTGAGTTCAAAATGAAACCACAGAATATTAGTGCTCTAGGCAATCAAGTAGTGCAACATCCTCATTTTGCAGACAAAGAATCTGGGTCCTAAAGAAGTCAAATGGCCCACTTATCCTAGAGTCAGAGCACTAGAACTCAGGCCTTTTAACTCCCAGCCCTGTGCTCTTTCCCTGCATATCCTGAAACTTGGAACTGTGTCAAGATCATTCCCTTGCTCCTCTACAGGAAGTTTCTCTGACCTGCCAGAGGCTCAGCCAACATCCGTGCCAAGAGTAAATACATTTAGGAAGTGGGGTAGGTGGATAAAGGTAGAAAACACAAAGGAAAGAGAAATCTCCATGGCTTCTCAATCGGGAATGCTTTCCTTATTACCTTCTGGGAGTGCGACCAATTGGAAAGAGAGAACAGGTAATGAAGCACAAGTAAGTGAGTTGCTCCTGCCAAAATCACAGTTTGAGAGAATGTATGACAGACAGAGAGCCCCAGCCAGCCAAACCGAAGACAGAGGACCAGGGTTTAGAGACCATTCCCCAAGCCCAAACCTCGGCTAGCCAGCAGCACATACTAAGACCCCACAGATGTACACAATACCAGATTCCTGGTGTTAAACAAGACATGGCTCCTGTCCTCAGAGATGTACTCAGGGCAGCATGTTAGGTCTCAGCTGAATTAACCACAACATAGTGAGGGCAGATCCGTAGTTCTAACATGAATCCTCCCACGTGGAGGGCTCAAGGGGCCGTGAACTTGGACAGTTTATACAAGCTCTCCGTGCCTGCATAGCCACTCCTCTAAATTCAGGTAATTGGACTAGATGACCTGGAAGCACCCTTCTAGCATCACCACCCTGTGAATGTTCTTCTAAGTTAGATACAGGGACTGGGAAGATACCATTAGCCAGCAGGTCTTTGAATCACTGGTCAAGCTTAGTTTTCTCTTCCCCTTAGTTTTCTCTTCTCCTAATGATCAGGAACTGTCACTCCCCTGACTCCCCCCAGACCTGTATGTACCTGGATGACAGCATTAGCTGTAGAATTGGAAAGAAAAGTGGCCAAATGCAGCAGCTACATGAGACCAGCTGGCTGGACATCAGAAGGCAGCTTTTATTCTTCTGAGCTTGCTGCCAGTAAGAGTCAAGCCCTCATCCTTTCAGATTGATAAAGTCATATATACAATGGATACTACACAGCCTTTAGAAGAGATGAAACCCTGTCATGTGACTCAGCATGGATAGATCTAGAGGGGATGATGCTAAGTGAAACAAGTCAAAAGAAGAAAGATAGATACCAGATGACCTCACTCACAGGTGGAACATGAATAGACAAAACAAAGGAACAGATGAAACAAAACCAACCCTTGGACACTTGCAACAGAACTGAGGTTACCAACAGGGAATGGGAAGGTGGAGGGGGCCTGGGAGGCAAGTGGTGGTGGATCCCACTGGACCCTGGTGAAGAACACTTGGTGATTTGATGGAGGGCAGGGTGTATTGACATATATATGAGGAATGGGGAATATATATGAGTTTATTTTAATAGGCAAAAAAAGATACCATAATAAAAAAAAATGAAAAATAAAAACAAATAAATAAAATGAATATAAAATCTCTTGAACACTGCACATTAAGTAGATGTTTAAATAATATAGTTTTGGGTAATTGGTTTAAATAAAATATATCAGTAAAACTAAAATAGAAAAAAACCTTCTCCAGATGATTCTAATATACAACCAAGGCTGAGACCCACCAGTACAGAAAGGGAAGAAACTCTCCCTTCCAATTAGCTCTCAATTCTTCTGCCAGACACAGTGGCTGTTAGCAGTCTGTAATGCAGCTAGATATAAATGGTGCATATCTACATGTCACCTGCATCTCCCTTGCACTACTGCACATAAATATGGTGTAATGATTGAGAGCAAGTGCCTTGAACTCAAGACTATCTGGGTTTAAATATCTGTTTTTCAAAACACTACTTGAATTGGGGCAAATTATTTAACTCCTCTCTGTCTCAGCTTTACCTGCAATGTGGTGATCTGTAATATGCCTATTTCCTAGGGCTTTTACAAGAACTTCATTTAAAAGTGCTCAATAGGCATGCCCTGGTGGCTTAGTCATTAGTAAAGTCTATTGGACACAGTCCACATACATCCTAATGACCCGGGTTTCTGGCCAGGCTGGTGGGATGGGAGGGGAGGGGTGAACAACTAAGAGAATAAAAAAGACATACAAGATGGCCAGCAGGCACATAAAAAGATGTCCCTCCCCTCTTATTATTAAGAAAATGCAAATCAAAGCAACAGTGAGATATCACTGATATCTGTGAGAATTGCTATTATCCAAAAGACTGGACATAAGACATGTTGGTGAGGATGAAGAGAAAAGGGAATTCTTTTAATTGTTGGGTGGGAGAGCAAATTGGTACAATCATTTGAGGAAGCAATATGAGAATGGAAATTTTTCCATATAATCCCATCAACTCATTTCTGCGTGTTTACCCAAAAAACACAAAAGCGCTAATCTGCGGACATACATGCACCTCCATGTTTATTGTAGCATTATTTACAATAGCCAAGAATTGGAAACAACCTAAGTTTCCAACAGCAAATAAGTGGATCAAGGACATACATACAATGGAATACTACACATCCCTAAAAAAGAATGTCATTTGCAACAACATGGATGGAACTAGAGGGGATAAGGCCAAGTGAAATAAATCAAGAGGAGAAAGACAAATACCGTTTGGCCTCACTCATATGTGGAATATATAGAAACAAAGAAAATGACTCGCAAAACAAAAGTCAACGCTTGAACATTGACAACGGAACTGAGGTTACCAGCGGGGATGAGGTGGAGTGGGAGCAAGGGGTGCTGGCAGGTCCAGTGACCAGTAGTGGAGACTACTGGTAATTTGTGATGGCTGTGCTGTGGTAGCATAAAACTGACGAATAGTGAACCTACACTTCTAAACATATTATTTTGTAAATCTGTTACCTCAGTTAAAAATTAATTAAACATCAAAAAAAATTTTAATTTCTAATGCTTCTGTGTGTTTGTTGATTTGGGCAACCTGCTCCTATATCTGAGGGTCTGTAGGGAATCATCTGATCTAAGATGGACTTCCCCAAGGCAGCTCTGGTCCTCAGGGCCCTCATGCTCCTTGGACCAGAAGGCTAGCAGAGGCGTGATTTTCTCAAGGTGATGATCGCTGTGAGAGGCCAAGAAGAAACTCACAAGATCTCCTCAGGCCTACGCTTGGAACTAGCACTCTGTGGCTCTTCTTCCTACCGACCAAAGTCACATGGCTGAACGCAGTCAAGCTCTGTGAGGAACTACGAAGTCCAATAACACAGGGCATGGAGACTGAGAGGAGCAAAGAAAGCGACCAATGGTGCACTCTATCCCTGGCTCACATATCTCCTACAGGAATGCCCACCACGAACACCGTCCGGACACTTTAGAGCTCGAAAGCACTTTAATGAATCATTTCATTGGATCCTCCAGATACCTCATCAATTAGGACTTAGAATGAGCTTCCCCACTCCACAAGAGAGGAAGCAAACTCTGAAGGACTTTGGTAAACTGAGACCTAGCTGCTTAATTCCCATTCATCTGCCTTCAGATGCATCCTCTCCCTGCTCCTGCACTGCTTCCTCCCAGGCTGGCAGACCCTCGACACAGACTCAGGTGTCCTCTGTGCCTCTTGGACTCCATGGCTGGCCCTCATGTCCCTGTGCCAGACCCCAGATGCCTGCCTGCCCGGCCCAGCTCCAAGTCAGCTGACTCCTTCAGATCCTGGTCAAGCATCTCCCAATGCTTCCTCACCACTCTCACCACAGCCTGCAGCAGTGAGGGCACACAGGTTCCCGATCTCCTTGCCTCAGTCGGCCGTCCTAGGAGATGTCCTGGGCTATGGGCCCTCTGCCCTATTCCTCCTGTTGCTGCTTCCTCTCCCCACCCCGCTTTATTTTAAAGCAGGCAGACAGAAAGGAAGGGAGAGGAAGAAGAGCATTTTTTAATTTATGTGTTCATTTTGGTTGTTCCCCAACCCTGGGTCACCAAACTAGGTCCTTGGGCTTTACATGGTCTCTGGCCCAGCCACCAGCTTAGCACTCAAGACGCCAGGGTGTGCCTGCTGCTTTTTTTCTGAGAGCAGCCATAATGAAGAGAATTGCCTTGCACAACAAGACCAGTGGCCACAGGAGACTGGGAGTGCTGAATGTCCTAAAAAGCAGAGAATGTAGAACTAGCTCTCAGGTTGCACTTTCAGGAACTCCCTTCTAGCCCATTCTGAGGTGGACAGAACTCCAATTCAAGAAGAAGACTTATCAGGTGAAAGAGACTCCTCCTAGGGCCCCACCAATTCTGACCTTTCTCGAAGCCCATGGTTATTTACTCAACAAGAGCTTACTGTTTGCCAAACACTCTGTGAATTGGAAAGAATGCATCAATGAATTAGATACTGTCCTTAGACAGAGGAGGAGAGCTGAGCAATGACATGACCCCTGCTATGCAGAGGAGTGCCCTGGTTCTGATGGAGCAGAGGGGAAGGAGGGCCGGAGTCACCATGTATGAGCAGAAGAAAGCTCTGAAATGAAGGTGATGCTCTATCCAGGTCTTAAAGAAAAAAACAAGAGTTTGCCAAGAGCATGAGCTTCCAGAGAAGAGGTAGGGGAGCATCCCACACTGAGGAGAGAGCATAGGCAGAGTCCAGGGGGCGGGTCATGCCAGGGGTGCCACAGGACCCACATAGGAAGGACGGGAGCAAGAGAAGGTGGGACTGGTCTGTGGGCTGATTAGTTGATTAGGATTGATTGCAGGTCACAAAAGCAAAAACAAAGGTGGCTTAAACAAGATATAACTTTCTTTCTTACATAAAGATCAGATAGGTGATTCATGGTTGGTTTGGATTCCACTGTCAGGGAGCAAGGCTCCTTCCAGCTTGTCGACTTTTTGCTCACACACTTGAGCTCAGGGGCAAGAAAAACCGTCTTCTTCCAGACAGCCGGGAGGGAGCAAGGAGTGTATGAATGCTGATTCTTCAATTCTTCAAATCTTCAAACCAGGAAGCCGCCTGGTGCCACCTTATGGATGTCCTCCTTAGTCACGTGACTACCCCCCAGCTACAAGCAAGGTGGGAACTGCAGTGTTTGTTCCTGCAACCTCACACCTCGCCAAAAGAGATGTTATTAAGGAAGAAGAGAGAACCAATATTCAAGGACAAGCCACACACACCATGGGAGGAGTTTTGATTTGCACTAGAGCAGATGGTGAGTCGCTGGAGAGTTTGGAGGACAGGAGTGACAGATCTGACGCAATTGCTCAGGGCACTGTGTAGAGAAAAGGGGAAAGGGTGCTGACAGGGAAAAGCTGGAGGAGCCTGCACCTTGGCTGCGCCAAAGCATCTGTGGTCAGACCGGGGTTGAGAGCTCACAGAGAAGGGAGGTCCAGGGAGGTAGAAGTGCAAGGAATGGGTGATGACTTAAAATAGAGAATGGGGAGGGCTCCCTTTTGGCTCAGGCAGCTGAGACGCTGGCAGACCACGCACAGCCCAATGACCTGTGCTCGAGACTTGAAGCCAGGGGAAAAAATCAAAACATGAACAACTAACTAAATAAAGATGCTTCTTCCTCCTTTTCCTTCCTTCCTTCCTCAAAAGCTTCTTCCTCCTCTCTCCTTCCTTCTTCTCTCTAAATAAATAGAATAAAGAACGGGCATGAGAAGGAGTTGAAAATGACCCCCAGTCTAATTAAGGCAAATGCTCAGTGAATATTTGGTAAATAAATAAAGATTGAATGAAGAGATGCTGAGAGGGATTAAATGAATGATCACTTGTAAAGTGCCTGAAACAGCGCCAAACATGTAATAAAGCACCTGAAGTCTTTGCTCACTCTCTGTCGGCAGGGAAGGCCCTTGTCTTCCCTGGAGTAGCCGTCTTCTCCTCCCCCACGCCCCTCTCTACCCGCCAGGTGACTGAGGGGTGATCAGTGTCCTGACCTTCCCTGCTAGTGCCAAACACAGGTAAAGAAGGAGACCCAGATACATCTGATTTTTCAGCCTATTTACGAAGACCTGCAGGGCCTACCCAGAATGGACAAGGAGTTGTAATCTTAAACCAGCGTCTCCGGAGAGTTGCCCGTGGTGTGGAAAATTCCAGGTCAAGGGGCCTTCTCTGTGAGCCACAAGGTAGGCGTGTGGGTGCCTGGCCAGGGGAGGGGCACTGCTTCTTCATCCCTACCCCAACCAAGTCAACCAGTCAGAACAGGAACGTTAAGAAATAACTAGCTGAGAGCTTCATAGTTTTCTTTCTTTAGACTCTTTCATTTTTCACAATTTTTCTATTGCAAATGTCTGGGATGGTTTTTTTTTTTAAATAAGAAGAAAATAAAATTTAACACATACACACACACAACAGTCAAAAATGCTGACCTACTGTAGCACTGATGAGAGGTGGGACCCCTGGCCAAAGAAGATTTCCCATTCTGTTCAACCAGCCACCACAGGGCAGAAGGCCCCCTCTTTCCGCCATGTCTTCCACAGGAGCCAAGTGTTCCCTGGTGGCCTGTGAGTGCTCCCGGTTCGCCCTGTTGATCAGTCATGGATCTTGTTCTGCCCATGCTCTGAGACTCCCTTAATTTCATCTAATTTCTGGTGGCCTCCTGTGTGCCAGGACCTGAAGATACAGAGATGACTAAGCCCTGGCCCGCAGCCTGGAGGCACTCACATGGAGAGACCTATTAGGACTGGCCTGCTCGGGCCGTAGGAATCTGGCCGGAGCTGAATGCTCCGACTCCTTTGGCAGATGGAGATGGAGGGGTTTGGCCCATAAGGCAGCGCTGCGGGGACAGAGCTAAGAAGGCAGTTCAGATTTTATGTCACCACCCCCATCTCCTGGGAGAAGCCACACTAGCAATAAACAGAGTCCTGGCCCTGCCCTAAGGACAGAGACCCAACTGGCCCCCAGCCTCCAACCGCACTCACTGCTTCATTGTGAGAAGAGGGTTCTGCGAATTACCCGAGTCCGGCGGTCCTGCAACATCCTGGTTGGACTGTCTGGGCATTTTTATAGTGCGCCCCCTGGAGGAGGCAGATGATAATGCACGCCCAGTATTTACACCTCCCCACCTCAGAACTTCTTCAAGGGCTGGTCTTCCTCTGCCCTTAGCTGGTACCCTGAAAAACTAGTCAGTGGATTGTTTTGTGTGGGTCAGAGAGAGAAATGCCATCTGCCTTTATTAAACTAAAATTTGAGTCACTCAGAACTTCAGTGAATGTGTGTGCGATTTTCTTTTCTAATTCTGACCCATTGTGCTTGAAGTCAGTAGCACTTACATCCAAGAGGAAGCCATAAGCACAACGGCTCACAGGCCCTCTTCTCCAGCGCTCTCCCTCCCCACAATCCCTCAGAACCAGCTGCTCCCAGAAGGAGGCGCTCTCACCACGGGGGCTAGGAGCCCAGCCTTCCCAGCGATGACACTCTGGAAAGGCTCGGGACATCAATATTTCATGCAGTGGAGCTGTCTTTGTTTTTATGCAAATTGCTCAGGCTGCCGGATGGGCAAGGGCTGGCAGCATCATCCATCACCAGGCTGTTCCCTCCTCAGTAACATTGTTGTCAGCCAGGGCCCTGCAGGCTGGCCTCAGCTGTGGCCCATCCTCTCACTCCATCTGCACAGCAGGCCACAGCCCTGTTCTGAACACTGGGGGACCCAGAGGAAGCCAGAGACCAGGTCCTTACTCTGGGGGACTCACAGATGGAAGAACCTTATGATCAGAATAGAAGCAACTCGTCACTGCAGTGCAATGACTTGTAGCTTTTATTTTAACCCACAAAGAGCCCATGAGGCAGGCATAACAACGCCTATTACGAACAGGTTACCCATGGAAAATCAAGGCTCAGGGAAGCTAAAGGAATTGCCAAGGTCACCCAGCAGGCTGTGGCAGAGCTGGCCCAGGGTACCCTCCACCTCTTATCTAATGCCCTGTGAGTTTCATCCCTGCCCCAGACAACCCCCTGACTGAATGGGGCGCTCCAGGGCAGAGAGCCTGGGGTCTGAAGGCTCGACCCTTCCTGGTCCAGCTAGCCCATGATTCCAGCTTCTGCTGCCTCCTCTCCCCACAGATGGGCCATCTGACTCTGTTAGTGGCCTCATCCAGGTCACCGCTAACCCTTGTCTGGTGCCCAGGGACTAAGCCCATATCTGGGAACCCAGCCAGTGACTTTATCCCCCAGCCTGGGACTCTGACTTGCCCTATAAGAATCAAGTATGAGAGACATCCCAGAGCTGACACCTGACTGATGGTTCACATATGCCAGGATTCCATGCACTCTCTGGGTTCCATCCTGGGGGAACACCTAGTCACCATGCCCAGACTCCAACAATGACTTTTGGGGGGCAGTTGCACACTATTTGGGCTCCTCAGCATGATAACAGTTCTAAAACTTCTGCCAGCCTGTCTCACCCCTGTTGATGGCTTTAGTCCCAATAGCCAGCTCCAGTCTGCCCCCACACTCCCAGTGTCCCTGACCATGCAGGGACAAGGCCGCAGTCACAGTGTTCTAGTCCTGGGTGGTCCACTGCAGGCCTCCAGGACTCTAGGCAATAGCAGCAATTGGAGGGACACACCATGGAGGACCCTTCAAGGACAGAACCCTAGGTCCCAGGGGAAGGGAGTGCAGAACCTGCAGGGATTGGTCAAGTCCCTGTGATGTCACTAGGTTGGAACCAGCTCAGCCAACAACTGCTCGAGAACCACAGGGCCAGGGAAATGGGGAGGCATGTCAGTATCTCACTGTGGGGCCTGGGTCCCTCTACATTCCTGTAACTCAGAAGTTAAGATCAGAGACATCTAAGGCCCCATGTAAGTCTCAGCATTTCTGAACAAATAGTCTCTATTCCTAATCAGGGTCTCCCTTGTCCCCTCTCCTTGAGGGCAGGATTAGACTGAAGTGCAATAAAGAGCCACCGTCAGGGTGTGGTGGGCCCTGCATGAGCCCGGAGGTAGCATAAAGAGACACATGCCACTGCGCTGTGCACCTTGGAGGGGCTTCCCACGTGGACAGGAGGCTGGGGCAAACCACGCCCAGAATCCCCAGTCTCAGCTTCTGCAGCACCTAGGAGAGGCAGGAGCAAAGGCCCGTGGGCCACGTCCTGTGACTTGTTGCCTCATTCCACTCTTGGGTCACAGCAAAATCCCTTGACAGCTGAGGAAGGTTAAGAAATGCTCCAGGGCTTCACCACTGGAATTTGAACCCAGGCCTGTTCAAGTCCAGAGCAGTCGTCTACTATATAATGCTGTGTGGAGGGCACCCTGATGTCACACACGGGGTGTTCCTGAGCTCGGAGTATGCCAGCTAAATGAGCCTTCACATGCATCCATGCCTTCCTATTTTGCACATGCCTGGAATACCTTTTTCCGTGTCTCCTTTTTTCCTCCACAAACAAACCTTTCTTCTGCTTTGGAAGATCCCACTTACCCTACAAGACTCAGGTCACACTGCTCCTGAGAGCCCTCCACCCTTTGCTTATCTGCATCCTCCACCCTAGCCTAAGTGCTCCCTCCTCTGTGATCCCGAAGCAAATACTGCTATTATTTCCCTTTTATCTCATAGCTGCCTAGATCTCATTTCTTAAAAATCTCCCAGGCAGCAGACTCAGATGGAGGTGTCTGTGCATGCAATATTCATCCAGCGCTCTCAGCATTCTACGAGGGGGCTCGTGATCTTCCCATTTGCAGTCATGAATCTTTATCTTTATGCTGTGGCCTCCCTCCCCCACCACATCCCTGTCTCTGACACTGAGCACAGCACCGGGGCACACATGAGGAGCTTAGCGATCACATGCTTGCAGGAAGCCAGAGTCGTGGAAACATGACCCCTGAGCCACTCTAGCTTAGCGGGACTTTGTTCCTTGATCTGCAGAAAGCAGCTCTCTAGTCACTTCCACCCTTTGACTTACTGTACCACTGTCTCTGGGCTGTTCGCTCTCTTCCTGCCAAGCGTAATCCCAGCATATGCGCTTGAGGCGATGGAGGCCCCTCCGAGGTGTGTACAGCCCTGCCAAGAAACTGGAGCAGGGGTGTTTAGGTCAGGGGGGCGCAAGGACCGAAGCCTGAGAAGCCCCAGGCTCTGATAGCAGAACTCATTTTCCACGGCTCAGTGTTCACTTGGTCAGACAGAGGCCCCCGCCCCTGGCCCCACTCCTGGCCGGTGGTGGTAATGGAGCCTGAGGTCAGAGTGGAGAGCAAGGGGATCAGGTTCTTGCGCAAGGACGAAAGTGGCCTGTGTAACTAACGCAGCCCACACTCTTGGGAGCAGGGGGCCAGGGTGACCAGGGAGGTCAGGCTTCAACTGGGCAGCACTGGAAAGAGTAATGACGTTAGCCCAGGTGTGTCAGATTGTGTTCAGGGAGCTGGGAATGAAGGGGCCCAGCAGGCAGGACTCTGAATGCCCACCCCACACTCAATTCAAGCCAAGCATCTTCTTGCTTGCTTGCTCTGTATATTGGACTTCTATGCACATTTTAATTTGAAGAAAGAAAGCATTGTTCTGGTCGTAATAATGATGAAGGTGATGGTAACAGTGGTAGTGAGAAGGAAGAGGAGGAGGACGACTCATCCTGCCTCAGACTGTAAGTTGAGATCTGGAACCTCAGCTCCTCTTCTGTCACCAGTCTCAGGCTCAGCAGGATGAGGAAGCTACCAGCAGGTACCCCAGCTGCTGAACAGTCCACACCACCACTCTGCATCCTGCATGGCCTGTGTAGACGCTCTCTAACTTAGATCCCCAATCTCTGAGCACCCCACACTCATCTTCAGAGAATCACACCATTCACATCATTTCTTCGGAATGCTTTTGCCACTTGAATGTCTTTTTCCTGGCCTCACTGTGCTCCTCAGGCAGAGTAGGTCCCGTACACCCCCGCCCCCGCCTGCTGCCCTGAACATTGTACACACCTTCAGAGCAGAGGTTATGTCTGCAAGTCTAGATTCACATTCCAGCTCCACCCCAAATGGGACTCTGCAAATGTGGCAGAAAATCCAGGTTGGAGGCGATGAAGAGTCTGTTCTCTGTATTTATTCACAGCCCAGTGCTGACACCACCGCCCACTCCACTGCCTTGGCAGCTAGAACCTGGGTTTAACCTCTCTCTCAGGCCCAATGTGGCACCTAGGAAGCTGAACCAGTCTTTCCTGGCCACGGCTGTGCCCTCGGCTGGCGGTATGGAGGTCAGTGCTGATTACTAGCTGCTAAGACCCGGGAATGACATTGAAAGGATCTAATCCTGCTGGTTCATAGGAGAACAATTTTCAGCTGTGGTCACTTATAAAGCACTCCCCAATCTCTGCTTGTCCTCAGGGCACCTGTGCATGTACACGTGCTTTCTCTTTAAGAAAAAAAGAAAATGTTCTTTCCCAGAACCCAAGAGTATCCTGTGGAGATTCTGGAAGATTCAGCCAATCTGGGATTGCTGGCGGACACTGGGCACGTAACTGTCAGACTGGTGGAAATCATTCATTCCACTCTTCCATATTTGCCCAAAGGAAATGAAGGCATAAGTCTACACAAAGACTAGGTCCGAATGTTCACAGCAGAGGATTTGTCCCAGCTCCAAACTGGAAACAACCCTACCGTCCATCAACAAATGAAAGAGCAAACAATTTATTTTTGATCCATTCAATGGATTACACAACAATACAAAGCGAATAAACTGTGGAGACATGCCATAACATGCATGAATCTTAAAATAGTTCTGATGAGTGAATGGAGCCAGAACCCACAAACACAAAATAAAATCCACACTATATGGTTCCATTTGCACAAAAATTCTAGAAAGTTCCAACTACTCTATAGGGACAGAAATCAAATCTGTAGTTATTGGAAGTGGGATGGAAGAAAAGAGGGAGAAATTACAAAGGAAATCAAAGAAATGTGGGTGTGTGACAGAAATGCTCACGCTGTGATGATTTTATGGGTATACACTTACATTACCACTTATCAAATTATATGCTGTCAATTTGTGCAGTTTACTGTATGTCCATTATGTGCAAATAAAGCTACTGTTAAAAAACAAAACAAAACAGGATGTTACAAATTGAAAAGTTATGTCCAGGGCATGGCCATGGACGATTCCCTGCTCCTGGTGCAGTGCCAGACACAAAGAGGCACAGCAAATGCTGCGGGACTTAAAATGAATAAATCAATGTTGTATTATCTGACACATTTGGCCCAGGGGAAACGTCTCCTCCTGGTTCTGGCTTAGTCACATCTGCTAAGATACACTCGTAGCTTTAGGATGATTAATTTGATCAACATTAGCTACCCAAGCAGAACCGTGAGCAGAATAAACCTCAGCCCACTGCCTGTCCCTCCTTCCAGCTCCTGTTCCCAACCCTTCAAAGGACTTACTCCTCAGAAGCTGCTCAGAACCTATGGGTCACCTCTCCCCAGCACATTCTCATCCCTGTGGGGTAGAGCCTCCAGGAGCAGGGATGGCAGCTCAGTCCCTGGGCACAGCCTCTGGGCAGCAAGACAAATGTTAGACATCCGAAGTCAGTTGGCTTGAACAATTCTGGTCTCTTGTCCCCCTCTTCACAAGACAAGGCCACCGGGGTAAGCCTGAGGGGGAAGCAGCAACAAAGAAGAGAAAAGCCGAGGGGAGGGGACGGCACCCTTAACTGATGGACTCATTAGCTATTGATGATAAAGGCATTGTGCCAGTCCTGTCGCCTGTCCTAGGAGCTGAGCTGAGTGGGGCCAGGGTACTCATGGTGGCCACAGACTCTTCCCGAGCCAGAGCTCAGACCTTGACTCAAGGAACTAATTGGTGGGGTCAAAAGGCTCTGTGGGGCAGCACACCTCCACCTCTGTCTGAGCTGGAGCCCAGTGAAAGGGACAAAGCACCAGGCCACCCAGAGCACAGGAAACTCAGCCAGCCCCCAACGAGGAACTGCAAGGTCTGTAATCCCTAGATGGTCCCAGACACTCTTGTAAAGGCTCTGTGCATCCTTGGACCCCTGAAAGCAAAAGCTCCTGTTTCTACAGGTCATCCTCCCATGCCAGGCATTGCTCTAATGAGTATTAATTCAGTTCAGTCTCCCAACAATGCTGTGATGCTGGACTATTCTCATCTCCATTTATAGATGAGGAAATGGAGGCTCAGAGAAGTTGAGTAATTTGTCCAAGGTCACACAGCTAATAACTGAGCCTGGATTTGGCTGCACTCATTTGGCTTCAGAACCTGTGTGCCAAGTCTCAGAGAGATTGAGGGATGTAATTAAAGTGACCAACCAATAAATGTTGCAAAACTCAACACCAAAGCTTCTAACTCCGATGCAGTTTTATTCGACTGCTCTGCCTCTCCTTCCGGCATTCAAGAGCCCCTGTGAAGGAAAGGATAGAGAGCTGGGCAGTTCCTCTACCCACCCCCATGGCTCTGTGGTTGTAGTGTTCCCCTTTCTATGGAAGGGGTGCCCCAATAGACTCTTCAGGCCAGGATGCTCCCAGGGAACCTGAGGTGGTCTGGCCAAGACTGGGGAAATACCCTTCTCCAGTTGGTCAGGCCAAGGTTCTGACCCCAGGTCCAATGAGACTGAAGAAGCTCCCAGCTGTCTTCTACCCTGGCCCTTCTCATAGGCAAGTACAGGGGAGACCAAATGGGGTCTAGGGCCTGTCGTAAGAAGCTCAGTGCTGGAGCTCAGTCACTGAGGGGCTCAACAAAGCCTGCCTGGCTTGAACACCCATTATGGGCCAGGTCTCCTTCAAGCTGAGGGTGATGGGGAGACACAGGCCTACCACCGCCACCCTCTGGGCCTCTGTGTTATCACTAGCTTTGAGAAAACCTCGCTAGTCAGCAGCTAGTTCACCCTCTGAGGGAGGGTCTGACCTGTGCTCCTTTATCAAGACCATGAAGTTGAAGGGTGATCCTTTCCCAGGTTCACTCGTCCGTTGGTCCCGCACCCTGCCCACCAACCCTGAGCAGATCCTCTCTTGAGCTTCCTCCAGAGACAGACAAGGGGATCCTGTTTCACAGAAGGATAGGATTTCTGAATCCCAGGCACCAGCTAGGCAGTACCTTCCTGCCAACCCTCCTTGTGCCCAACACCCGCAGATCCCCCGGCCAGGAGAGCTGTCCTAGCCAGAGACCAAGGCTCACACAGGCCCCACCAGAAGTTCCTTCTCCTCCATCACTGCTGCTGGTGAGTTTATGGCCGCATTTTTCCTTCTGACTCACACTTCAGTTTCTTCAACTGGTCTTAACTGCTGTATCAAAGGGCCCCAGGCATCCTTCTGCTAGAGTTTCTGAAGCAATGGGGGAAATTCAACTGCATGCATGGCAAAGGTATGAGCTCCCAGCTGGCTCCCTTCCTCGCATGCTCTCAGGAAGACGCGTTGTTCTCTGGTCCGCATTCCTAGCTCAGAGTCTTCCAGAAACACCAGTTAAAATCTCCTACCTAAACCTGGACCATGTCTGCACCAGAAGAAAGTATAGCTGTCCCCAGGTCCCCACCTACTCTGCTCATTTCTGCTCCAGAAATTCTGGAGACTTCTTGGGGTTTAAGGAGGCCCTAGAGCCCTACTGCTCAATGCCCCACATAAAAGCCAATGGAAGAACAGGCTCCGAAGCCAGGAGAACAGACCATGGCCTCCGTGGTACTTTGTCAAGTGCCAAGGCAGCTTCCACCACCCACCCCACCCCACACAGGCCGATGCCTGCAATTCCACAGAAGTGCTTTTATCCATTAGCTCACGCCTTTGTGTACCAGGCAATGAATGATTCAACAATTATTTACAGAGGATCTTCTATGTGCAAGACATCATACTAAGTTCTGGGGATGTGAATTCTTTCCCAATATCTTTCTGTAGACACTATTATTATCTCTGCTTTACAGATGAGGCACAAAGAGTTCAGATAAGTTGCCCAAGGTCATGCTGCCTGACCCATCCCGCATCATGGCTGTGGGTGGTTCTTTCGAGAGGTGAGCCCAAGAAAACAATTCAAGATCAGAGGTGCTTGCAAAAAGGAGAGACTAGTATTTGGCATTTTGTTGTTCAGTGTCTACACTTAGCTACCAGGCCTGCGTCCCTTGGTCCTGGGCTCCTGTGCAGGGGAAGAGAGGTGAGAGGGGAGGTGGGAACAGTAAGTGACAGACAGGCACAGCCACGCTGCTTCCCTCCAGTTCCCTGCAAGATGCCACCTGTGCCCACAGACCCCAGAACTGGCTGCAGAGACTAGATGAGGCCAAGTCCCCATCATGGCATAGACATAGAAGAGCCAGGCTGAGGAGGGGGGCCCTAGATCTGGGTGTAGAAGAATCCACTGAAGACTTTGGTAGTAGTGACCACATGGGGAAGCCATGACAACAGTCCAGGCAAGAAGTGAGACCTGAAAAGGCTGGCAGTGGGAAGGAGAGTTGAGCAGGGGCAAGGAGGTAGGATTTCATAAGGACAGACCCTCGGGGTTTTGAAACTGGTGGAATGTCAAGGCGAAGGAGAAGGAGGCCTTTCCTTGAACAGAGAATCAGACTAGAGTTCACCCCTGGGGACAGAGAAGACAGTGTGAGCTCAAACCACTCCAGAATGATGGAGGAAGGCTCCAGTTACATTCTCAAAATGAGGACAAGGCAAGGCTGCCAGTTGCTAGCCGCCAGAGCAGCCAGGCCCCTAAACACACTCGAACCTACCTTTCTGTAGCACTCACCACGAATCTGGTTCTATCTAAGTATTTTGCAGACATGAATTTCTTTAACCCTCTCAACAGCCCATGACTCAGAAAGTCTTCCCATTGTACAAAGGGAGAAACTGAGGCATGGTGAGTAAATGGCTGCACAGGGCCCTAGGGCTACGCAGATTTGTTCCCAGTTGCAAATCTAGGCCTGCTGGCTCCAGAGTTCCTGCTGATCCCCACTGTGCTACGCAGCCTCCAGGGAGGATGAAGTGAGGAAAGGGGAGAGGGTGCAGCAGGCTCAGTGAGGGAGTGCAGCCTGCTCCTGAGAAAAAACAGGGGAGATTAGAGAGGACATCCCTAGCCTGACTGAGGCTTCCTAAAAGCAGGCGTGTGTTTTAGACTTAGAATCTGACAAAGAGGGGTCAGATCCCTGTCCTGACATATACTTCCTTGACCACCGCACACCTCAGTTTCCTTGTCTGTGAAGGGTAGACAGTAGCAGAGTTCTGTCCATCTCCTACGTCTGTGATGAGGATCAAATGCAAACATGAGCGTGAAAATACTTTAGACATTGCAGAGTTGTACAAAGGTGAGGGACAACACAAGGTTTGGGGGACTGGGGTGGGTTCCAAAGGCTCTTTATTGGCAGGCCAGCTCTGGGCCAGGAGCTGTGAGGCTCTACACCGTATGTCTGCATTCTGACCTCTATTACCTCACAGGGGCTTCAGATGCAGTCATTCAACACAGACATATTAAAGCCCTACCAGACAAGGTGTCAGGGTGGGTAGGCAAGGCAGATGTTTTCATGCCCATTATAAAGAGACAACTAAAATTTAGGAAGTTAAAGCAACCCCCTCCTAAAGCTACCTGATTAGTGAGCGGTAGAGGCGGATTTGAACCCACATCTGCTGACTCAGCCTACCCACTCTTTCCAGCTACTATACTGGCTTCAAGAAGTTGGTGACTGAAAGCAAGGTTGGCAGAAGAGGGTTAACTAGAAATAATCCCCATTTCAGAAGTTTAGAAAATTTATCTAAAGCTACCCCTTCTTATATTTCTGGGGATGCCTGAAAACAAACCCACATTTTGGAAGGTGAGCAGGAGAAGTCCCCCAAGAACAGAAACCCCAGAATGCTACCACTGAGCTGGCCCTCCCCAGCCCACACCCCAGGAAGCTCCATGGAACGCCATCCCAGCCCCATGGCCAACAGCAGCAAGAGACAGAGTGAGAGGCTGCACGGGGGCCTGTCTGAGGACAGGGCAGGGCACACGTGTCGGTATCAGCTCTCTGCACTGCCAGCTCGGGAACTCAGCAACTTAGGATCCTGGCGTGTGGCTGACACCTAGAACTCTGGGGAGAGCCATCCCGAAATGATTTAGCAAGTTTGCCAAATCCTGAAGCCAAGGGGTAGTTCAGTGATGGACTCAACCAGCCCCCAACTATTGCCACACAGAAAGTTGTTTATGCCCAGACATGTGATATCGCTGCCATCTCTCCTGGAATCCAGAAGTGGCACCTGATACCCTCAGAGCAGGTGCGTCCTTCCTCCCAGGATGAACAGGAAGGCAATGCAGGGACTTGCTGGTTCCCTAAATCAAGAAGTCCAGGAGAAGGTCCTAGAAGTCCTGCCTCCCTGTGTACTTTCAGGTCAAAGGTCCCCAGTGTAGAGAGGGAGCTGTTCCACTCTCCTTGGTTAATCACAGTCAAATTCTAAGTTCTTATATTCCTGCCATCACTCTTTTCAGCATCGCAACTGCTGCTCAGGTTTTGATGAAAGGGCTGTCGCCCATCTCGCATATCTTGTTCTGTCTTTAGCAAGACAGCTCCGTCCATGAGCAGTCCCTGAAGGGTGAGACAGGCCACCCACCCCGTGCCCACCCCGCTCTAACAAGGAAGAGAGCTTGTCTTCAGCCCTCCTTGTCCTCTTTCAGTTGCTCCAAGTCACAGAATAGCCTCCTTTTTTGAGAGACAGAAGGGCTAGATGTAGCGGGGCAGGGGGCAACCTGGAACAGAAACATCTGAGAACATGGGAGGCTCTGGGCCTCCACGTTGTGCATGCGGACCCACTTGTGTGTCTCCACATACAGCCTCCTGAGTAAACGTCTGCCTGCGTGTTCTGGTGTCTTCTCATATTAGGTGCCACACTTACATGTCTGTGGCTGTATGAGCAGACACATATAGCCATTTAACGTGTGTGTCTGAGCATCGATGTGTGGCTGCATCTGGAAGGGGTATGACAGTGCTTGTGTGGCCTTGTGTCTATCGTGCCTGTGTCTATGTGTGTGTGTGTCCCAGGCCCCAACCCTGGCTGAGTGAGAGTAGACCACTCAAGGTAATGGATCTGCTACTGAGGAGCTCGAGGCCAGGGGATAACGTAGGTTTGGGAACTAGTGACTGGGGCTTGAGTCACAGCGTCATAACTGAATGACCAGTCATATATCTTTCTAGACTTCAGTTCCAGTCTGCTGAATGGGTGTAATAATCTCTGCCTAGCCTAGGGGTCACTGTGAGGCTCAGACCTACCAGCAGGCTCCCCTAAGCAGAGACAGCCTCTAAAAGGGCCCTGTGCTGCACCAGTAGGGATGGACACCCACATTTTACTAGGAGAGGGAGTGTTGAAACAGCCACCCCCACCCCTATAGCCAGCCTCATGGCCCCTGAATCAAGTCCCGAGATTTGATGAACACCCACACATGCTGTGTGATTTCTAGGTGCTATGGCGTCCACATCACCCACTTATGAGGCAGGTACCAGGAAGGCCCTTATCTTGAGTCACATAGACAGTAAGTGGCCAAAAGTCATGCTCTCCCATCTGCCCAGAGCCTGAGCTCTTCACCAGGATGGAGAGGATGCCTCAGGCTTACGGGGAAGCAGCCCCCCACCAACCCTGCACCCAGCCTGCTGACCAACTTCACTGTCCCCACCGAGTTCCACTCAGGGCTCTGGGATTCCAGTTCTGCTACTCTGATGCCTCCAAAGCTGCCATTTCCACTCTGCCTTCTGTTGGGAAGGCTGGCAGAGCTGGGGGCTGGGCTACCTCTCCACAGGGCCAGGAGGGCTAGGGAAGGAGGCTGCAACAGATCTTGACTAAGGCTCCATCTTGTTATTCCCCAGTTGGGGAAACTGAAGCTTTGCAGGGTAGGGTAGCATTATCCCAGCCATGGGGAAGGCAGAGAAGAACAGAACCTACCTTTTGGACTCTAACTGAGGCCGGGCCAGTGGTTCAGACTGAGCGCAGGGTTGGGACTTGGACTAAGGGCTGTGACCTGGGAAGAGGCGGGTGCGAGAAGCACTCTGGAGGTCGAACCAGCAAGTTCCGACGCCTGGCTGGAGCAGAGAGGTGAAGAGAGGCTGATGGAAGGAAGGGGCACTGTGCAGACAGTGCAGCAGGGACAGGGATGGTGTCCGGCAGAACAACAGTGCCCTCTTCTGCCTGCCTTCCACTCACTCCTTCCCAGGGCTCCACTTAATCACTCAACAAGGGGCAGTGGGGGAACCCACCCAGTACTGAGCCCACCTGCCCACCTCCTCGTCCACCCTTCAGCAGCCAGCTCTGAGACAGCTGAGCTCCCCTCCATGCCACTCCGGTTCCTGTCACTGGGACTCCCGGGGTCCTGGGTCGCAGTGCACAGGTTGTCTTTGCATGCTGACTTCCTTCAGCCACTTTCTGACTCAGGGTTGGCTGCGTCTCACCTAAATATGTAGGAGGTGTTGGGGTTGCTAAGCAACCCACAGCAAGTGATGGGGAAAGCCCTGGGTGGCTCGGGACACTGATGCTCAGTAAAGCTCTGTGACCTCGAGAGGCCAGACTCACAGCCCAGCACTCCACGAATGTCTGCAGAGCATCTGTTCTGGAAGAGACACAGGGCTGCCCCCACAAGGCCCTGCCTGCAGGAAATGCCCAGTGTAGTCCCAAAAGAGACCACCAGCCCCACAAAGCCACGTGTAGCTCACAACGTGTTACAAGCCCTGGGAGGCAGCTGGAGTCAGTGTGGTCTGCGCCAGGCCCAGGAAAGGCCTCCAGAACAGGCGGGACAGGAAATGCCAGCCACTCCCTTGTGCCAGCACATGTCACGTCCTCCTTCCACCAGGGGCCCGGAGGGAAGGTATGCTTAGAACCATTTAGAGGGGAAGAAAGTGAAGGCCACAGAGAGGCTGATTTGCCAGAGAACAAAAATAAGATTAACATCCAAGCATGTCCAGCTCAAGGGGAAGGGGCACCAGCAAAGTTCAGCAAATGAGAAACATAGGATGAGCAGGAAACTTTAAGGGGGCCAGTCTGCCCCCCAGGTACAAAGACCCAACGATGACAAAGCTCCAGGGAGATAAGGCATAGATCAAAAAATATTGTGCCAAAACCTGGTCTGGGGGCTGTAGGGAGAAGGAGAGCACCTTCAGCTTTTCCTGTGGAAACCCTCCCCTTCAGGAGAAGCAGAGAGCAGGCATGCAGGAGGCAGCATCTGTACATATAGTGACCCCAGAGATGGGAGGCCACAGGTGTGTTCAGAAGAGAAGAGACGTGTTTAACCCTGCACCGTGCTTGCCAGGCCAGCACAGAGACTATCAGTGGACTCGGACATTGTAGAAGACTGAATATAATCATTGCTCCACTTTGGGGGAGAAGGTCTCAAGGACTTAGGATGCTGGGCAGGTGAGAAGATGTGAGACTCACGAAAGCCTTCAGGAAACTTGAACTCTGCAAGCAGAGCAAGGAGCTGGTCCCCCAGAGTGCTCGTCTCTTCCCAGGGGCCAGAGTGGGGTGAGCAAGGGGCAGGACCCGCTCCACCTTGGCTTTTCCGCGGAGTGGTCATCAAGGGGCCTATCTAAAGCAGAGTGAGACCTCTTCAGAGGAACAGGTATTTTCTAGGGCCAGGAGCAGCTCGTTCTGCCACCAAACACACAAAGGCCAAGCACTAAGTGGAGGAGAGTGGACCCACTGGGCCACGGCTGCCTCGACACTACATAGGCATCCAAGAGGGTGGCCTCTCCACTGTTCACTATGCAGGGGAGCAGCCGGGGGCATGCCTGGCTCTGGGACACAGCCGCTCGAAACTGTTTGCGGAGCCCCACATCCCCGCTAGCAGCCGGCACAGCGCTCCGGGCGCTGGCACTGCGGTGCGAGCTGCCTAAGAGTCAGCCGTCTCCCATGCGATCATGTGGGTTACAGCGCACCCCCCTCTCCCTTTTGTTCCTTCCTGAACCTTGAAAAACCAAAGAATTTTACTGGGAAATGAATGAAGATCTGCATTTTTATTTTCTGTTTTTGTCTACTTCTTTGTCTTTTTTTAAATAGAGTTATTGAGTTTAAAATGATGCCACTAGGTTTAAAATATAAACTGTATAAATAAAATAAAACAGAAATTGTATAGATTTTACACACACACACACACACACACACACACACACACACACACACACACGCACACACACGGCCCTAAGAAGCCATCCCCAGAATCCAGAGGGACATAATCATCGCCCCTGAAAGTTTCCCTGGGCCTCTTAGTAATCAATTCCACCACCTCCCTCCCCAGGCAACCGCTGACCTGTCTCTCTAAGTTAGTTCGTATCTTCCAGATGTTTGCATAAATGGCATTATTCTATATGTGACCTTTTTGTCTGCCTTCTTAGATTCAGTATTCCTTCTGACAGAGCAGAAAAAGAGTTTGGATGAGGGAAAGCAGGTAGTCAGTGATCACACAGCATGGAGCTGTGCTGATGGACCCGGCCGGCGTGCTGTCTCCACCCTTCACTCCGCCATCGCTCGCTCACCAGACAGCAGTGAGCACTTGGGCAGGCGAGGCCCCGGGCTAGGTGTTGGTGTCACGTGGTGCCCAAAACAGACATGGGTCTACCTTCATGAGCTGGTGCTACTTTTATTCATGCATTTACTGCTCGGCAACATTCATGCTTGCCCAGGGAAACAGAAGGATCTTGGCGCTGCCTCACATCACCATGACCCCCACGACTCACCCTCCCACTGGCCACTTAGAGCTGGGAAATGGCGGGGTGCAGATGGGGATCAGGAAGGTGACTTCTGTTTTCCAAGACCTCGCAGGGCAGGAGAAACTATAGACACTAACCTTCACTCACTCTCAAAGCTTTGGGGAAAGCTAAGGCTGGCCTATGGATGTGAGCACAAACGTGAGTGACTGGGACTGCCCTGGGCAGGCTCCTCAGACAAGACAGGACCTGCACAGTCCCCAGTGGGGCAGGGAGGAAGAGGAGCCGTGGCATGACAGCATGGAGAAGGCAGGCCCCGGGGCACGGAGGCAGGATTGGGCCCAGCTACCGGATCAGGGCAGTAGGTTGAGAACTCCTCCTGGGAAGCATGAGGCCACAGAGGATGTCTTTCTGCCCAGCATGTTCTCTGCATGTGTGTGTGCAGCAGAGGGAGGGGAGCAGGATGGATAAGCCCTTGCATTTTCCTCACACTTTACCATTCACAACATGCTCTCACTGTTCCTGTCTTATTTAATCCTCAGTGTAATCTTTCAGGGGGATTATGGTTACTTTACCATTTTACAGAACAGAAAATGAGGCTCAAATCCAGTGATTTGCTCAAAAACTCCTAAGTGTTAGGACAGAGGTTCAAGGCAGATCTCTTGTCCCCAAGGCCAGTTCTCCTCCTCTATGCCTACAATGATCAATGTTAGCGGATCTCAATGGAACCATCGCACAGCACACTGCCACCAACCACACAGTTTGAACTTGGCTGTCCCACCACCTCCTGTACCATCTGCCCCTCTTCAACCATCCTCCTATCTGCTAGTTTGAGATGGGATGAAAGTGCCAAAGGAGACGAGAACAGAAGGAGAGGAGAGGAGAAAGGAGCCCAGTTCCCAGGAGAGGAAGTTAGTTATGTTATCCCCACATGCCTTTGGTCCCCGGTGTCAAGAGGCTCTGAATAAAGGCCCACTCTAGTCACATGAAAGTGGTCTCCAGCCTCTGTCCCAGAACCCTGGGTGGCACCCCTTCCTCTCAGCCTGGAGAAAGTGGGATGTGATGTACACCAGGAAGGAGAGAAGCAGGGAGTCCCCTCAGGACCAGGACCCCAGAGGAGAAAGTGCTGCTTTGGAGTTCCAAGATGGGCACACATGGAGCGCTGGTCCCACCCCTGCCTGGCAGCTGAGTGGCTCAGGGAAAGTCCTCTAAATCATCACATGGGTCACTGAGAAAGAGTAGGTAACATCTCTCCAGAGCTTACCATGCGCAGAAACAGGATTCCAGCTCATGCTGACTTACTCTGGTCTCAGAATTGTCTACCACTGCTCTGTCTTGCCTTCCAACCCCCTGGGTTGCTCTCCAAATACCACAGGTGTTTGCACACTCTTCAGTGGTCAGGCACATCCTCCCCCACAGCTGAGGATGCTGCATCTTGCAGCTTGGGGCATCTTGCAAAGGCCACACCCTCCTAGGAGGTGGGTCAGCTACTCAACCAGCCCTAGTCACTCAAACCTGAGCTTTTTCCTCCACACATGGCATCTCAACTGTGAAAGAGGGTGTGAGACCAAAGGAGCTCCCACACTTCCATGGTCCTGGCCTGCAGCTCCCCAATGGCTTCAACTTCTGCACAAGGGTCCCACGGTCTCAGGGTCCCTTGGCTACTAGCCCTGCTGAACCAGAAGGCAGGTTCAGGTGAGAGCTCTATTCCACTAGTTATGTGATCTTAAGAGAGTTAACTTGGCCCCTGCGACTCAATTTCCTCACCTGTAAAACAAAAATAGCATTTTCCAACCTCACACAATTACTATCACTTAGTGAGACAAATCAATGTGGAATCCCTCTGAAACATACAGCACTGTACACTGCAGGATATCCTTGTCATCTGTAAATTAAACTACTCCAAGGTTATGACTACTTCAGATTTTATCTCCTGCCCTCACCCGCAGCCTGCCTGGCTGCAGTCTTCTTAAATTGAAATTGAAGCTAGAGTGGACTTGAGGAAGGAATATTAGGCTATGCTTGTGAATATCCAAGCCCGTGGGGCATGCTCTTTCCTTAACCCCATCCCCAGAACACACACACACACACACACACACACACACACACACACACACACACACACACACACTTTCCACCTGCCTAAAGTGAATCTGTAAAATGAAATCATTCCCCATAAATACCTTGGACTTAGGCCCAAAACTGCCAATGACTATTGATTTCTAAAGTTCTGTTATATGGGGAAGTTGTCAAAATTAATAATTATAGCGTAATGATTTTCCACAGGCCATTTACAAATGCTCTCTCTTTTAATGTGCTCTCAAAAAAACCTTAGGAGTTGCTTACAGACAAGAGGGCTCAGACACAGGTAGCTCACTGCTAGAGCAAACACTGGGCTACTCCCAGCTTCTATCCTCTTGTTCTTCCTTCCAGCAGAATCCCAGCTGCATTCACATGTTCACCCCGTCCCACCACTTGGTCCAAAGGACAGAAGTGGAGATGATGAGAGTTGGTAGAATTCTAGATAATTTTGAAGATACAGCCAAAAGAATGCATGAGGGACTAGATGTCAGGTGTCAGAAAGAAAAGCATTAAAGATGAGTTTGGACAAAGGAAAATGTTGAGTTAACAGGAGGGCGTCTCCAGGTACAAAATTACACATCTTCTTACTTATTTCTTTCTTACTCTTTCATCGTGGCCTCTCTCTGCCACGGTCTATAGATGTTCCATGGCTGAAGAATTTCCCCTTCTCAATCAGGGTCCTTCTTTGAATTTTGTCTAGTTATTTGTGCATGTAGACTCAGGGAGCTGCAAATTGATTTCAAGGGAAGATTGTTGCCAAAATAGTCATGAGGTTCCTTCTCAAACTAAGGCTAAGTCATTTAGCAGTCTGCTGGTCTACCTGAGCCAGAGGGAGAGGTGCTGACTCTTAGCTCCTGTGTGATGTCCGTCTCTCCACAGTTCGCAGCAGACAGGGAAGACCGAGGTCTTCATGCTGCTCCCCTGACTCCCCTAGGATGGATGTGTGTGGCTGGAAAGAAATGGAGGTTGCTCTGGTCGATTTCGATAACTCAGATGAAATCCAAGAAGAGCCAGGCTATGCCGCAGACTTTGACCCAACCAGTCCAAAAGGCCGTCCCGGGAGCAGCCCCTTTTCCAACTGGAGGATCCTCAACAATGACAGCACCAACCATGAGACAGCTTTCTCCAGGCTCCCGGGAGACTATGCGGATGCCCCAGGGCCTGAGCCAGCGGGACTGAATGAAGGAAACCAGCGAGTAATCATCAACATTGCTGGGCTAAGGTTTGAAACTCAGCTCGGAACACTCAATCAGTTCCCAGAGACCCTCCTGGGAGATGGGGAGAAAAGGATGCAGTTCTTTGACTCCATGAGAAATGAGTATTTCTTTGACAGGAACCGACCCAGTTTTGACGGAATCCTATATTATTACCAGTCAGGTGGGAAAATCCGGCGCCCCGCCAATGTCCCCATTGACGTCTTTGCTGATGAGATCTCCTTCTATGAGTTGGGTAGTGAGGCCATGGACCAGTTCCGGGAGGATGAAGGCTTCATCAAAGACCCTGAAACACCGCTGCCCACCAACGACTTCCACCGGCAGTTCTGGCTCCTCTTTGAATACCCCGAAAGTTCCAGCGCTGCCCGTGGTGTGGCTGTGGTCTCTGTGTTGGTGGTGGTCATTTCCATCACCATCTTCTGCCTGGAGACACTCCCTGAGTTCCGGGAAGACAGGGAGCTGAAGGTGATGAGAGAGCCTGGCCTCAACACCAGCAGGACCGTCCTCTCCCACACCATGTTCACTGACCCTTTCTTCATGGTGGAGTCTGCCTGCATCGTGTGGTTCACTTTTGAACTGGTGCTCCGGTTTGTGGTCTGCCCGAGCAAGACTGACTTCTTCAGGAATATCATGAACATCATCGACATCATCTCCATCATCCCCTACTTTGCCACCCTCATCACAGAGCTGGTGCAGGAAACAGAGCCAAGCGCCCAGCAGAACATGTCCCTGGCCATCCTGAGGATCATCCGCCTGGTGAGGGTCTTCCGCATCTTCAAGCTCTCCCGCCACTCCACGGGGCTGCAGATCCTGGGGCAGACGCTGAAGGCTTCCATGCGCGAGCTGGGGCTGCTCATCTTCTTCCTCTTCATCGGGGTCATCCTCTTCTCCAGCGCCGTCTACTTTGCCGAGGTAGATGAGCCTGAGTCCCATTTCTCTAGCATTCCTGATGGCTTCTGGTGGGCGGTCGTCACCATGACAACCGTGGGGTATGGAGACATGTGCCCGACCACCCCAGGGGGAAAGATTGTGGGCACGCTGTGCGCCATCGCAGGGGTCCTCACAATAGCACTCCCTGTGCCGGTCATTGTCTCCAACTTTAACTACTTCTACCATCGGGAGACTGAGAACGAGGAGAAGCAAACCATCCCCGGAGAAATCGACAGAATCCTCAGCAGTGCGGGATCAAGAATGGGCAGCACAGACTCTCTGAGTAAGACCAATGGCGGCTGCTCTGCAGAGAAGCCCAGGAAGTGACCTGGCGGGGCTTCTTGGCCCTGAGTCTCCTGGTGTCTACCCCTCTCTCCCCTCTCCCTCTCCCTCTCCCTCTCTCTGTCTCTGTCTCTCTCTCTCTCTCTCTC
>RJWH01001505.1:226018-236998 GCA_004363575.1 Solenodon paradoxus | reverse complement strand
GCAAGGAAAGGCAGACTCTGGGCCCACTCCAGACCTACTGAATCAGAACCTGCAATTAAACAAGATCCCAGCTGGTTCGTTTTCACCTTAAGATGAAGAAGCACCAGCTTTGGCCTTCCTAAGAGGAAGTATACTAGAAAATCAGGGATTGGTAAGAGCAATGAGTAAGAGTTGTTTAACAATGATTTTGATTATTTGTGTAGTGTTTCATATACTTTGCAAAAACACTTTCACCACTATTATTTCATTGGTCTCAAAATGACCAGTAGAACAGATTTGAGTAGTATTCCCTCAACGCAGAGGAACAATCCAGTTAACAGCAATTTACCCAGGTCACCCAGAAAGTGACAGTCAATGCTAGAATCCAATCTCCTACCTGCAAATCTAGTGCTCTTTCCACTAGCGTATGTTCTCAACTTGGAGCAGGGAGAGAAGTTTGAGGAGGTCTGTCTTCCAGAGGATTCAGGCAGCAAAGCTCCGGTGGGAACACTCTTCCCTGGGGGCCCCCTGCATCTCAGCACAGCCTTGGGAGGCAGCGCCACCACGGCTCCTTTCTAACCCAGTCCTTTCCTTGGACAGTGGACAAGCAGAAACATTCTGAGGGGCTCCTTCTCTGGTGTCTCCATGGATTTATGCAGACGGGAGCCCTGAGGGAGGGGCTCTCAGAGGACTGCCCTAGGAACATGCACGTGTCCACCTGCCTTGGGATTCTGTTCTGATGGAGTCATCAGGAATTGGCCGGTAACCTGTGGGAGAGATGGGGAGGGAGCAACAGGGCCTTAAAGGAATGGTCCCAGATGCCATTCCTACATAAGGAGCGCAGTTGTGACAGGTCCACCTGAAGAAATGCCTTCTTGGGAGAGAAGCCCACCAACTTCTCGGGATGAGAGAATGGAGGTGAGATTCCCCAAAAGGCAGAGAAAGGAGCCTCCACTCTGCCCCTCCCCAGTCATCCCTCAAGTAAGAAGGCCCTGCGTCTTCCTCAGTCCCAGTACCCAGCATGGGCCACATTTCAAAGGGGAGTCAGTACCTGAACCCGCCCCAGGCTGCAGGTCACTGTGAACTCCTCTCCTCACATCCCAGACCACACACCACACACTGTCCTGGATTATACCCAGATCCACACAGCCCCGCAAGGCACACGCCTGCAGCCACAGACACCGCACACAGCTTCTGCTTCGTGGCAGTCTCATGAATGAACTGGTGTGGGAGAAAATGATTTCTCAACTCCCTTTGTCTTTAGTCTGTGTCCTACAAAGCTGAACTGAGTCATCTTTAAGCCCTCCTCCCACTCTAGCAATCTCAGTCTCCTCACAGTTTAATTCCGAGTTTAAGTCAATACTGAGTCATGAAAAGATCCCGCCTAGGCTTTTCACAAGACATGGCTGCCCTTTGACCTGGGAATAGAATTCCTGTCACAGGCCTGAGTCTCAGGATTCTGGGGTTTGGAGTATCCTCTCACATTTTCTAAGCTGCCTTCCAGTTTGTTCCCTTCAGGCTTACCTTGCACTCCCAAGCACGTGGGGTTGACAAGTGGCCCAGGAGCTCCTGGTCTCATACCTGCAGGGGTCCCCTGAAGCCCTGTGCCAGGCTCCAGTTCCAGCACGGTGGCCTGGCGAGTAGATTGCTCTCACTGGCTGGTATGGCAGCTCTTACAAGATCACTCAAGTGTAGATGCCAGTATGATGATGGCACTCTGATTTGAGGTAACGTAAGTTTTATATATACAGAACTCGAGAAAAGTATTTTCCCAGGATCCCAAGCATCCTAGAGATAGCCTTGACAGAAGAGGCCACATGCCCACCTTCTGCCTTCTGGGAGTCACATCGTCACAGTCCTTCACACAAAAACCTCTCCCCACCCTCTGCCCCTCATACCAACCCTCCAAAGTAAATACCACCCCCATTTTGCCATGTGAGAGAAGACTGTCTGGGAGAGATTCAAAGGCACACAAGCAGGAAACAGCAGAGAAGGAGTTAAATGTGGTCTCTTAGATGCACCCTATGAGCCCACTATGCTGCCTGCCCAGAGCTTCATAACCAGAGCAATCTCCTCTGGAGCAAGGACTGGGGCTGTGATCACGTAGATGGTCTTGACACATGGCTGGGAGCAGGGAGGCTGGTTGTCCTGAGGTCCCCGTCTGCTTATCCTCTGGCTCTGTATTCAGTGACAAGGCCACATGCAGGTCTTACACCTTGACACACTGCAAACAGGGTAGGATGATAAGACCCCAGGGTGGGTTATGTCAATGCCACAAGAGGTCAAGTCCAAGAATCTTCAGTCTTGGCCTTTCTCTTCCTGGGGTCTTGCCAGAGAAAGTAGAGAGAGCAGAGACAGAGCAGGAGACAGGGAACCTCTCTTTGTCATTAGCTAATCCTGTCACCCCTACTGGGGTTAGGAGACCTGCTCTTATCAAGCAGGTCTGAACATTCAGGCTGGTGCCAGGCAGTGGGGTTACAGAAGCAAGCCCCCACTCCCCAAGCACTGTTGCCAGGGGCTGGTGTCATGGTCCCATGCACAGCACTGAGTCATCTATGTCTTCTCAGCATGTGGGCAGACAGGCGATGGGGGCCCCTCTCACCGTTCATCTGCTCAGCCTGTTTGCAGTGAGATCTGTTGTCTCTAGAGGAATAGCCAAGATGACTCACTGACAAAGAGCAAGGAGAGGGTCAAATGTGAAGCACAAATAGAAATAGATCCACCACCATCAGGAGGGAAGGACCTGTCACACTGGGCTCAGAGAACCGGGCCTTTCAGAGGAGCAGAACAAGGACTCCAGCTCCATTCAGCAAGTTAATGTTCACTGTTCATCTCCTTGAGAGTCACTGAATAAGGACACGGAAAGAACAAACATGTCCATTTTAATTTCCACAGTAAAAACATGCAAATAACATAAGAGACACAACAAAAGCATCTTCAGAGGGCACCACAGTTTGCAGAGGGCTCCAGGCCTTGTGTTGTCTTTCCCACAATGTCATGTCAGCTGTCTTTGCAAAGCACAAGTCTGCCAGTTGTGCCTACTCATCATTCTCTCTCAAAGGTGCCTTATAAATGACAAGCCGTAGCATAGTCAAAACTTGCACAAGTTTGAGTAAAAAGCTCTCTAGACTTGGAATCAAAACATCTGCCTGAGTTCTTACTAATGTGTGACTTTGACCTCAGTGAGCATCAGTTTCCTCATGTGCAAAACGAAGATAAAACACACCTACCTCGCAGTAACGACAGCAGTGTTCTTCACAGCCCCCCAAGGAGCAGGCCTCCCTCCTGCTCCAAGCCTCCCTGCTCCCTCAGCCAGCTGACCGGAAGCTTTCCTTAGGGTATCCGCAGGCTGCCAGGGTCCTGGGGACCTGGCCTCTGCTGGAAACAAGTCCCTTGGGACTCCTAGTTCCCTCATTCTTGTACTTGAACTCACTTTCTTTGAACTTCTTTCCACATCTAAGATGTGGACAGTTACAACTGCTTCACAAGGTTGCTGAGAGGAATCAAGATGAAGTGTCATTAAAAGTAATGATGATGAGCTCACCCTGGTGGAGTAACGATTTGGTCGGCCGCTTTTGACCAGCACAGACCGTGTGCATCCCATGAACCCAAGTTCACATCCTGGGGGTGGGGGAAACAACCACGATGAACAACTAAATAAAACAAATAAAATGCATCCTCCTCCTCGCTCTTTCTGCCTCTGCTGTCTCACCTTCATTCTTGTCTGCACCTCTCCTTTAAAAAAAAAAAAAACTTATTATTGTAAAGCATGGTACAAATGAAAGGAATTATTCCTTTTCAAAGCTATCATCTTAGACCAATTAGGACAATTAGTGCCCAGATAAAACAGAACTTACCTTTGCAACACAAGTCAGATCGTGACCCTAATCAGGAGGCAACTGATTTCAAAGACGGCACAAAAATAGAATTCACCAGACTGAGTCTAGAAAAGTAGTGGAGGTAAGGTAACGTCACGTTTTGTAAATAATTTCCTGTCCAGGGTGCTTTACTTACATTTTGTTTCCTCTAAAGCAATCAATATAAGTTAGTGATTGAATTCATTTGGTAGATAAGGAAACCGAAGTTCAAAAGGTTAAGTCACCTCTCCCTATGGCATATTGGGGGAGGGGTATCATCATAGTCACCCCAAATGAAGGGAGCCCAAGATCAGGATGGTCAGACACAGATGTTTCAATTGTCCTCCCACCTTGACACCTAGCCCCTATATTTCACTGTCAATTCACCTTCACCCACAGGCAAAAGACAAGGGCCCCATCATCTGGTTCACGATCATTGCCTGTGGGGCCGGGAGATCAGAGAGGCTGAGGATGGAGTCACCTCTCACTGCAGCTGCCTCTGCTGCTCCGCATCCATGGAGAGGCCACTTAGAGGACCTCAGCCACTTGTCTGAGAAGGAAGGCTCTGACAGCCTCTGGGACAAGGTCCCTGGGCACACACCGGACAATGCAGGGTGACCTGGAGTGGCTACCACCCAAGATGCTGCCCACACTCAGGCTCCCCTGCTCTCAGCTGCATTAGCAGCTCATCTCCTGTCGGCTTGCTCAGCCCTCACTCTGCACAGGATGCCGCCCTTTCTGCATGATTTGCTGGGGCTCCCTGACATGCACAAGCCGGGGCCTGAATGCCCTGGACAGGACTTTATGGGCTCATGTGGCTGAGAAATGCAGGAGGAGGTGAATGGGAGATGTGAGTCTGGGGAGTGCGGAAGAATGACCTCTGTCTGCCCTCTCCCTGCTTGTCTCTGCAACATGGCCTGCAAGCCCCTTGAGGTGGACACTCTTCAAGGGGCTGGTGGCAAGGCAGCCCCAGGTCACATCCTTATTATCAAACCAAAAGTAAACAAACATAGACACATATATAATTCCCTGGGTATCTAATTATTTCCACAACTCCTCACCGAAACGTAGATCCAAAAAGTGGGTATTTTTTTCTTCTTTGTCTGTCCTGGAGCCTCACACGCCCTGGGGCAGGGTGGGTATGAGTATCCCATACCCACCACCACCCAGGCTCCCTGCTTGAAGCTGACTCAGAATCATCACTGGTTTAGCCCACAGGTGCTTCTGCAATTTTGAGCCCGCATTTGAAAGTCTGGAGATTTCACATTCATAAAACTCTTAATTTAAAAAAATAATAATACATGAAATAAAGGCAGCAAAATCTTGACAATCATTGAATTCAAGTGAGGGGGTCTAAGGTGCCTCATTTGACTATTCTATTTTTAGGTATGTTTGACAATTTTCATAATAAATGCTTTTTTAACTCCTGTTGGAAAATCACGGGATTTGAGCAGTAGAGTGAGCACAGTGGTGACACTGCTCTCCCATGCCCCCTCCCCACCCCAACCCCCATGTTTTCACTCCCTCTCTGCCCCCTCTGACCCTGACACTTGGTGTGCCAGCCCCGGTGGACATCTGAGGACCACTGTCCTGCTAGGAGTGACAACCGTCCCTGAGGGCTACCTGCTGGGGAAGAAGGGGTTAGACTCCTACGGCTGAGGCCAGGAAATGTATCTGGGCTCACCAGTTCTGTATCTGGAGTTTGAGTTTATTGAATGAGTCTGAAAGTCAGTCTGGGGCACTCATATATCCATCTGAGTGAGAAGGGGCTTCCTCCAGGGTAAGAAAGAGGGAGCTGCAAACAAGGCCGTGATGGGCCATCCCTCTCCAGGACCCTCTGCCTGGTGGACAGGATGGGAGGGCGCATGGGAGCAGAACCCCCTCAATCTCTCTGAAGCCCCCTTGGGAAGACCTCTCAGAAGGCCCCACCTCAGAGCCTTAAAGCACTTTTCAGTGGGACCCCTGGTCTCCCCAGTCTTAGACACACACACACACACACACACACACACACACACACACACACACACACACACCAGCTCTGCCCAGATCTGTACACTGGCCCTGCCCAACTTACCTTAGCAGGCCCTCCTCCCTCGGAAGGAGAACAGACCCCTTCTTGGTGGCCAGGTGCAGCCCTGAGTCCTGGGCCCACCCTTTAACCCCTCCTTCCTGGTTGGGTCCTTGGGAGGGAAAAGGGAAGGAGACATCCCAGGTGCCCCTGCCCAGCTCAGCAGCTGAGTCCAGCCTTCTGAAAAATAAAACATTCACCCCATGGAGTGAAGCCTCCAAAGGTCCTTTGAAGTGAGAGGAAGAAAGCCGCCCTGGCCTCCCCAGAGACCCCTGTGCATGTCTTAGAGACAGGGGAACGTCTGTCCTCAAACACAAGGATGAAAAGAACTGGGGTGGCAGGGAGCCAGGGAGATGGGTAAAAGGAAGATCAGACAAACTTTTGTTATTGCGTCTCAGGGGAAGCGGAGGTAAAAAGCTGCCTGTGAAATGTCATCGGATAATGAATGCCATTTCACTGGGGACTGAGGTGTCAGCCAGAAGCATGCAAGAGAATGACAGCAATCATCAGGGATTTTTATGAACTTGCTGCTCTTCTGAACCAGAGGCTCTGTGGCTGAGGCCCTCCTGCCCACCTCCCCCTCTGGTTCTGTTGCTAACAGAAGTAACAAACAGCAATATAACCCAAATAACAATACTAGCCAGCTCCCAAGGTGATTGTGAGAATTAAATAAGATGATACTAAATTCCTTAGCAAAAGAAAAAGGTGTTTGTTATAACACATCGGATGGAGGTGATGGTATGGAGGGTAAAAGCTTACCTGCAGGTTGTAAGTGGTGCCTTTGAAATGTTCTAATCCCCAGTGGCACATAACAGATGATCAACAAGGAAAATAGAAAGAAGGGAGAGAGAGGGACAACCTAAGACAGAACCATGATCAGAAAAGAATGGAGACAGAGGCCCTGATTGTTCCCCAAGTGATAATTGTGACCTATTTATTTATCTGGAGAGTCTGGTTGAAGTAACTTTCTGTGCAGGCCCAGAATTCTCTATTTTGAGATTCGAGCAGGAGATGATCATTCATGCTCATTGTGTGCCCATTAACATTTTTAAGGGCAGAGCTGGCTTGTCCATTGTTTCCTCAAACATTCACAAGTTTTTCATACCGGCCACACACAGAAGCTAACTGCAAGATGGGTCTGTCTGCCCTCCAGCAGTGGAAACACCCTCCTCAGAAGGAGCAGAAACCCACGCCCTCCCTGAGGGGCACCCCCCTCCCCACCAGCCACTAATAAACCTTCTGACTCCCTCGGCTGGAGTAGCAAGCCAGCCACCCACTCCCTGGCTCTTCCCAACTCCAGGGGAACACCACCCCCCCCACCCTGCCCATGCAAGGGTCCGCCCTCTAAGCTGTCCTGGGACAAAACCCACAGAGGTGAGGGTGTCATTCAAGAAGTCAGCTCCCCTGCCCCCAGCTTTCTGCTCTGTTGGGAGGCAGGCTGCTGTCAGCACTGACACAAACTCTAATCAGAGAGGGAGTGCTCCCCAGAGAACAAAGAGGGAAAGTGCCAAGATGCAGCTGGTAGAGGAGAAAGGGCAAAACTAGGTTTGTGTTTCCCAGGAGAGACTATTCTGGCCTCTCAGAGGGAGTGGGGCCCGGCACAGGGCGTAGAAACAGAGGCCGGGCTGCTGGGAGGACAGGGACTGAGCCGGGAGGTTCCTGGCCCAGGGATTCTAAAGTCAAAGGTGTTGGATATAGCGAACTTAAAAAGAAAAGAAAGTTTAAATAAGCAACTAAAGCAAAGAGCTGCTACTTTCTCTTTGAAGTTAGATGAAGGGGAGAAAAAAAGAGGGAAAATCCAGACTAAAAATGGTTACTTGGAGAGGAGAGGTGTTCAGATGTTTTGAAGTTTCTTATCATTTGCTTAAAGTATCATCTGTAATTGAAATGTCCAAGAACAGTTGCTTTCGTGATAGCTGGGTACCTTGATGATGACAATGATGACGACGATGACAATACAGACAAGGTTTGGAGCACTTCATGTGCTAAGGAAGCGGAAGTCACCATGTTGAATGTGAAAAGTCAGCATGCAGGCTGACCCAGATTTAACAGTCCTGATAATAGGAGTCAGGTTCAAGCCCCAGCTTTGTTGTGTGACTGACCAAGTTACTGGGACTCTCTGAGACTCGATTCTTTCAACTGTAAATTCGAGTTCATTGTGCATATCTATGAGAGACATGAGAGAATTAAATGCGAAGCCAGCTCTACAGCTCTCTTCACGGAGCTGACACTAACCGCATTCACAGATTTCTCCCCTCCACACGGAACCACAGAAAAAAAGGTTCAAAGCATAAACAGACTCTTTGGTGCCACTCGCAGCAGCACATCTGGATATGTCAGTGCTGTGGGTCCCCTGCTCCCCAAGAACACATCCCACAAGAAGAAAGAGCTGCTGCCAAGCTCCCCACGACACTGCTCTGTTCTCAGAATTTCCCCCATGACAGGAATCCGAGAATTAATGCAAGGTTACGAAGTGACTCACCATAACCCTGTGAGATGCTGAAGGAAGGGCTTGACAGTCACTCCACTTTCAAGTCCATGAAGCTGAGCTTCAGGAAAGCTCGGTACTTTGCCCCAGGTCTCAGGCTGCAGTCTGGTGGGCAGGGACCCGAACCTGCTGTCTCTCTGAGACCCACAACTGCCGTCCCGAGCAGGGTCTGGTCAAACCCAGCTTCCCAGAAACAGCCTTTGCTCTGAGAGGAAAAGGGGGCAGGAAAGAAGAAGGGGCCCTTCTCTTCAGCACCAGGGAGAGAATGCTCTGCATCTTCTGATGCGGCTTCTGGCTATGGTCGCCATAGCAAGCCAAGATTGGTGGTCTGAAGAAGAGAAACGAATCCATATCGTCTCACACTCCAGAGGCTGGAAGCCCAAGGTCTGAGTGTAGCCAGGTTCCTTGGTTTACAGAGGACCATCTTGTCCTTACGCATTGTCTTCCCTGTGCATGTCTGTCTCTGTGTCCAAATCCCCCCCTTTTAATAAGGACACTGTCATATTAGATTAGGGCCCACCCTGATAACCTCATTCTAGCTTGATTACCTCATGTAAAGACCTCATGTAAAGGAAGGTCTCATTCTGAGATACTGGGGGTAAGGACTGCAGAGTATCTTGAGGGAGGGGATACAATTCAACCCCACCTTACAAATGAGGAATATCATTCAGAAAGGGGTCAGGTGTCCACAGTCACAAAGCGAGGGAAAGCAGCAGCTATGACCCTAGAGCCTGTGTGGGCACCCCCTGACTCAACCACTAGGCCTCCTTCAAGCGCATCATCTGCCAAACAGGTGTCAGGACCCCTGCAAGAGCAAGCCTTAGACCAGGGGTTAAAGTTCAACTGTCAGGACAGTGAATTGCTCTGGCTCCAGCACCCAGTCGTGGATGCATCCGGATCGATAAGGAAAGCTGATGGACCAGTTCAACATGTGAGACATGTAGTACGTGACCAGCACAGACTCTGACCAAGAAACAAAGGAACAACATTAGTTGAAGAAGATCACCAATAACTTCAAAGGATAATGTCACCTTGGCCAATCAGGAACTGAAACTTGGTCTGCAGACTCCTCTCTCCATCACCCTTCCTCACCATGTGGGATTTTCCCTTAAAAAACCGGGCCACAGGTAAGAGCTCCAGTCAGCCTCTCCACTAATTGGGGTCTCAGCCTCCCTTGGCTGACTCCTTCCTCTCTCTCTCTCTCTCTCTGCTCCCCACTAATGGACCCCCACTTGCTTACTCGCTGTGCCTGTCTGATACGTGGAGCGACCCTGAACCCACAGGGTCTGGACCTCCCTTGGTCATCTCCATCCCTTTACCCTCTGATTAAACTCTGCTTGCTCACTCACCTAACTCTGCCTTGGGTTCTTTGAGCGACCCAAAAACCTCCACAACAGGGAGGGAGGGAACTCCACTGCAGAGCTGCCCCTGTGTCAAGGATTAGAGTGGGAAGTGGGAGAAAGGTTCCCAGTCAGCAACCTTGGTCTTCCCTCACCCTCCCTGCTGCTGCCTCCTCCTTAGACAGTGGGGAGCTAGCAAAAGTGTGACAGTTAGGGGTGGGTGGGAAGGCGAGCGGGGAGGCAGTCAGTCTCAGGCTTTGCTTAGCAAGTCCCCTCCAGGCTCCTCCAGCAGGGCTGGTTTATCACCAGCAGAGTGTGAGCAGGCTCTGGAAACAGCTCCCACTAGTGATCTGTAAAAAGAAGCTGTTTTTACTCAACTGTGAGTCACCTTTTGGAGTTTCTTAATGGTCTGGTTCCTACCTTGAAGGCCCACAAAAGGATCCCTGAAGTCAAGAAGTAATGAAAGAAAGAAAATAAATAAAAGAATTAAATGCACACACATTCCACTGGCTCGACTCCACCTCTGAGACTTTTCCAGGGATGAGAAGCTTTGGGGGCTGAGGGGAGGTGGGGTGGGGAGAGGCTGGAACATTTGGGGGAGGGCTGTGTAAGATGGGGAGCAGGGCAGAGCAGAAAGGCAAAACCAGGCAGCCTGGCATGAAGCATTTTTGGACAGGATGGCTTGCACACCCCTGCTCCTTTGTTGCTAGGACAGCGGACCAGCTCTACTGACCTGCCACCTCTCCCACAGTCGCACCTTTGTTCCTGCCCCACAGCCCAGGAAGCAAAGCCCCCAAGCACAGGCTGTCAGCTCTGCTGCCCACCTCGTGGGCTTCGCCTGACTCCTCCTTCAGTGTTAGGTCCCATATGCCCAGGAAAGGCGGACAACCACAGGAGGGTCATCTGGAGGCCCAGCAGTTCTGCTGCTGGTCAGCTGTGGGACTGAAGGCCCGTCACTCACCCTCTCTGGGTCTTTTACCAGTTCAGGCCCTTAGAAAACTTGCAAAGTCGGTGATGAAGCTCCCCAACTTCTTCTTTTTATACCCCTGTTGCCCCCTTCACAGACTCTGGGGTCTCCCTCCCCGGGCTACACCCAGAAAATCAGCTGAGTGCAGTCAGCGAGCAGAGCCTCAGTGGCAGGAGCCTCCCTCCTCCCCAGAGCCTGCCTGTAAAACCACCAGCTGCGCCTCGCTCTCTCTCTCTCTCTCTCTCTCTCTCTCTCTCTCTCTCTCTCTCTCTCTCTCTCTC